>JACEGR010002677.1:0-122383 GCA_014170235.1 Listronotus bonariensis | reverse complement strand
CAAATCTGTCGATGTATGGTAAGCTTTAAAAGCAATTTGCCTTCTTTCTCGCAGTCCTTCCATGTGGTCTGGTCGCGGATTAACTAAGTGGAACATTTTCAAGCTACAAGTGCATAATCTCGACATGCCTGCTAAGATACCTTTTTTTATTTAGGAAAACCAGTACTTGTTTGGAATTGAAACTATTATTAGAGATTTTATGTAATTCGTAAAGAGTTTGGTGATGTTTAGCTTGAATGTTTCTAAAAAATGTAGTTAGCGTATGACAGGTGTTCGGTGATGGCTTAGCGTGTAAGGCGTTAAGTCGTTGAGCGCACAACGGACGTGAGGTGGGTTCGAATCCTGCTGAGGCCAAATACTTATTTATAAGTTGGTCGGAAATTTAGTGGTTAGCTCAACACTAGACGGACAAAGTGCAAAATGTATTGACGCTGAAGGCCACCAAAGGACCAGGGCGCCGGAACACATTTTGCCGTGTCCTGCGCAACCGTAGACATGCGGACCCCACTCAGTTGGTAGGTTCAGTAGTGCCCCCTGGGTGGGGACGAGGTCTTAAGTTTTCGCTCATAGGACCGTGGTTCGGAACCCTCGTTAAGTTGTAGGTCCCGTCTGGCTGACATTACCCAGACGTAAAAAGACAATAAGCCGAGCGGCTTTAGTGCATGGGTTATCCCGGCCCTATTCTAATCTAATCTAATCTAGGGTATGACAGAGTCTATATATTATAGAGGTTATGACATTGCCGCCATATTAGTGGTATCTTTTGACGTCACCTGGATCCTTTTCGGTCATGTAATCAAATAAACAACCCAGTGTCGAACACGGACGTATTTATATCTTTTTATCGGGGTAGGGAGGATCCCACCCCCGTTACTGCGAAGAAAATTTTTGAAGAGCAAAAAACAAAGGGTCCTTGTCTTTCAAGACCATACAAATTACTGATTTTGTGTTACTAATACATGTTCCTTTTCTTTTGTCATGCATACTGAGGAGGGGGTCCACATAACAATATGCATTCAAAAGACAACAAAATAAAACTTTTCTAACACGAATATACATTTATACTTATGCTAAGCAAAACCCTCTCCTGCCTTATATACGCCCATGTAAAAAATACACTTGATATTATTATTAGGACAACCGTTTACAAAACACTCTTTTACTATTATTACGTTGCAACTTCTTCAATTTTATATAAAAAACATTTGGGATCACATCTTTTAACAAATATTGCTTTTAAAACAACGCATAACAAAAAGCACTCACTGGATCATCAGCTAACTGTCAGTTAAATTTTGACAGCAGAACTAATTACAGAATTATATTATACAGTGTGACTTATGTTAATTAGAAGACACTATATTTCCAACGAGTGTTAAGTTTTAAACTGTATCTTGTATTTCTATAATTTGTTATCATTAATTTATATAAATTCCTGTAAATAAAATAGAAATTTCTTGAGAAATGTTCTTTGTTTGTTCGTCAAAGAAAGAAAAATCGAAGCACTTATCTTGGTTATCTGAAGACTTGGTGTGAGGTCCCGAGTAAAATCTTTGTTTTATTAAGGAGGCGCATAATTGTAATAGCAATATCACGTCGAATAGGTTGGTGCTATTGGCCTCGCCGACGACGAGGAATCCTGAGAAAAACGATTCATACCAAGAGCTAAGTGTATAATGAAACAGGTTTTAAGACTTTTGAGAGATAAAGATATCGCGCGACGAAGTTATGTTTACATTGTTTGTCTTGTGTTACGATTATGCATAATAATCAGAAAATTTAAGATATTTTAGTGATTTTTACACCATTTTGTTTCAGTTATTATTTTAGTAGCTGCTCTTTCGTGAGATTTCACAAATGTGATACAAAAATTGGGAGATTAATATATATTTTAAAACTTTGGAAATTGAACAATGTTTTTTTTCCTTTGAAATGCAGGATATGCTATCACTCTATGTATAGCAGCCTTGGCTGAGATTCTGTAAGAAACATAAAAAGATCTTTGTATCGTAATAAATGTCAAATTACGATTCTATAGCCCACTTTCGGTCATGATCGACTCAATCGAACGGAAACCAAAGTTAAAAAGGGAAGGGACACAAATTTATGACTCTTTGTTTGACCTCCGGACAGTGCGGACGTGCGTAGAGAAACTACAAATTTCTTCCCGGAGTGGCGGCTAGAGGTGTCGTACGAACGTTTTTTACCTTCGGGGGTCAATGAAAGATTCATGCTAAATTGACGGCATCTTTCTTCTGGATCTAAGCGCTGTGAGCGAAGATTCCTATAAGCTGATGGTATCCTGTTTGGTGGTGAACACGAGGTATTTCTCAAATGGCGGGAAATAGATGGGCGTGCCATGGGAACTGTCAGTAGTGAAAGTGAAGGTTATACGTAACACCAGTAGCAGATCTTTGTTTGACAGCCGACAATTTATGCATTGCATCGATTGTTGAATTATTTGTTTTCTTTTGGAATTTCTGGGAGCTACGAGCTCGATTATCCAGATTTTCCGCCGACGAAGCCCTGGAAAGCATAGTCCGGAAGGGGGAGAGTGGTGGATTGGACCTGAAGGGACCAAAACCAAGAAAAAAAATAGAGAGAGAGAGAGAGACACAAATTTATATGTCTCTCTATTATCTTTGTGTGTTACTCTTAAACATATTTTATCTCTTTTCTAGCAAAAACTGAAAAATATCTATTACAGAATACGACTTTTAAAAGAGATAATGATCGTTCTCCTTGTTCTATCCCTATTTCCCTTCTCCTTATGCTTCTTACAGAATCTCAGCCCTTGTTTCTTTTATCCTTATAACAGACTCCAAAAACTCAAGAACTCGATACCGTAGGAGCTTTTTTAGATTTTTGATCCATCGTATCTGTTAAAACCTACTCTTTCTAAACCCCCAATACTAGTAAAACGACACTGTCTGAAAAATATTTGCGACGATTTTCGCACTAACCAAAGTTTTTTTTCAGAGCTTATTGATATTACCAACCGCACTTATCTGGCTGACCGGTTTCGAACTATTTAGTTCTCATCAGTATAGTATGTTCGATAACACGTGTAGTTTTTTCACTTTGTAGGCAGAAGGGGAAATGGACAATAAGCTACCGCTTATTCGCCATGTTAATTTTTAAATAATTCCTTTGAATTTTTATTTTTGTTATCACCTACACCGTACTGATAAGAACCAAACAGTTTTAAATCGGTTGGCTAGAGAAATGCGGTTGGTTATCTCAATTAGCTCTGAAGGAAAAACCTTAAACTAGTGTGAAAATCTGCATCGCCAGATCGGACAGTGTTTCGACAGATGCAACCTTGTCTGTGCAAAGGAATAACAAGCAGTACGGACTTTTTAACTCGTTTATTTCTGTTAAACAGACTGTGATTCCTTGCCCTGCATCGTTCTCACACATTGTTACTCAGAGTTACAGACATATTTATACAAGTTGACATTTGAAACGCACATCAGATTTGCGAGTAAGATGCCAGCAAGGTAGTTTCACCTTAAGAATCAACCAATTTTTTTGTTATCAAAAATAACTGGTACCTATATCGGATAACAACGAATCTATTAGACAGGCCATAACTCCTGGAGTATTAGGCTTATGAAAAGAAACTTGGTGTAGTTAGAACCATATTTATTTCATTCTGAAAGCGATGCCGACAAGTACACAAAAAATGATAAAGTAAACAAACCTTTTCGAAAGCACATAGCCTCTGACAGAACCTGATTAGATATTTTTAGATAAATAAATAAAAATATTGCGAAAACACGTATCTCGTACTTAAAATACATCCTCTTATTTCGTCTCTGGCGTGCCATAAAACCTGTAACGCGTGGCGTAGTCGTCGAGTTGAATATTTTTGCTGCAATAAATCATTGTTCACAAAAGGGTTTATTTGCTTTATCATATTTTGTGTACTTGGCGGCATCGTTTTCAGAATGAAATAAATATGGGTCTTAGTATATAGGTAAAAGGTAGGAGAAGAGAAGAGATAAGGTACTCCTAGAACATAAATATAAATGTAATTAATATAATTTTACTTCGTTTTAAATTTAAGGTGACTTATTTAAATACATCTTCAAATAAGTACGAAATACAAACATCCTTATCTCAATACACCAAACATACCGTCACCACGCCGTTTTAACAAAGGAAGGTGTTGCAATATGCACCGTTCGGTTGATTGTTGCCATATTGACGCGATTTGCATTGTTGCATTGTTGGCGCCTCGCTGCTCTCTATTGCCGTAACAAACAACGCATCATATCTCTGACTCTGACGACAATAATCGCTCTCTTTCCTCTCGCTTTGGCCTCTCTCTGCATTCTGCCGCTAAATGTAAAACTTGGTTAATTTGAATGTAAAAGAGATTTTCACCAGTGGCTTTTCTAATAAAAAGATCTTTCTAGTTTCAGTAATTATAGTCCCTGGGCCAGTAATGAAATGGACTCCATGATTAGACTAGTGACGAGTGTACCATGAATATTCATACCGCCGTATACGGAAGCGGCGCTTTAACCCAGCCTGTCAATGTCAAATGTTTTGGGTGTCATACTGGGCGAACGCTTCACTTTTTTGTCGGACAAGTTCACCACAATGTTTTACATGCAATGTTTGAGAATTTAGGAGAAAAAAATCCAGTAAATTGCATATTTTTAGAATGTGAAAGAATCATTGAGGGAATTTTTCCTTTTAAAAATTAGGTTTTATAATCTTTTATTAGCAAATATGTACTCAACATAATAAAAACTTGATTAAATAAGGTTTATATCCAGTCTAACAATCTTTACTAAAATATAGTAATGGAGTTGCCCCGGGAGCAATCGATTGCACCTTGATTGCTTACGGATTAAACTCTATTGCTCCCGGAGCAAACTTAATTTATTTATGTTGAATCTAAAAATGCTACAAAATGGTACCATATTTGAATACCTGCTACACCTATGATAAAACAGATTTCAATACCTGGTGGCATCAAAAATAACAAATATTAGCCTTAAATATTTTATTTTTAAACGATTTATGGAAGCACTCTTTCCGCGGTCTTCGAGTAGTGCGGTACACGTATACATAGAAGTCTACATAGACTTCCCAGGTAGGCGGCTGAAGGAGTCGTACGAGCGTTGCTGTACCCTTGTGGATCGAGAAAAGATTCACGCTAAATTGGGGCTTCTTTCTTCTAGGGTTAAGCGCTGTGAGTGAAGATTCCTAAGACTGAGGTTTTTACGTTTTGGTGTTGAACACATGGTGTCTTCGTATGGTCGAGGAGGTGCGCATGCCTTGCGGAAAAGCGTCAGTGGTGAAAGTAACGATTATGCGCGATACCAGTAGCAGCCCTTGGCTTGACAGCCACATTTATGCATGTTCAGAAGTTCATCGCTGTTGTTGATTGTTCATATATATGAGTGTTTCTTATTCATATGCTAGAAAAATCTGAGAGTTTTGTGCTCGATTATCCAGATTTTTCACGGACAAAGCCGGGAAGGCTTAAAGGCAATAGCTTATATTACCGGAACGGGAGAACTGGCGAATTGACTTAGTATCAGAGCTATAAAACAAAGACAAAAAGATAGATTTATGGAAGATGCTTAAAAACTAGTCAAATTGCTGACATAAACAACATAATCTTTGACATCAGCGAATGCTCCGGAAGCAATTAAATATGCTTCCAAAAAATACTTCCTCAATGCTCCCAAAAGAAACGCCCGGGGATTTTCACTACCCATCTCTAGTAAAATAGGTGTTTTCGGAATTTTTCAGTTTTTTGAAAAGTTAACACTCTGTATACCGAGAACGAAAAATTGCGGACCCATGTTTATATAAACTTTTCTATATATTTTATAATGTAGAATCTGCCTATAAATTTTCTTAACAACATTCTGTAATTCCCTTTATAAGAGCTTGATTAACCAATGGTGTATTAAGCCCTCTCCTTTATTCGTTTCCAACCAAAGCTGCTCCGGTTCGGATCGGTGGCGTGGCGGAGCAGTGTGGATCACTAATGAATGCGTAAACTGTTTGTTACCGGCAACGCCGCCGCCGGAATGCGATAGCTAAGTGGCGGCGGCGAAGCAGGGGACAAAACGGCCTTAAACAGGGCCGAATCGGGGCTGCCCCGGGGGCATGCCGGCTGACGGACGGACAAAGCCAAGAAGAAGACCCAAATCAATCGACGACGAGATATTCGGAGAAAAGGGCCAGCAGAACGACCTCATGTGCCCGGTCGAAATTATTATTTTCTCAAGATGTAGCCAGACACAAACGATTCTTCTTTGGGCTAAAATTTTTTCTTATGTTAATTTCAAGACGAGCAGACGATCTTTAAATTAATTAGAGGTTATGTGGTAGTTATTAATTTTTTGGGTCTATCGAGAGCGGCTTCTTCAAAATTTTGCCAAGTGTTGAGGCAAAAATGAAAATTAAATATAAAGATACAGGGGAATATCTGTTTAACTGCTTAGATAGCTTAAATCGACCACTATTCTTTTTTACTATCACACGAGAAAGGTCACCGTTTGCATTTCCTAGAATCAATAAATTCTTTTGATAAGAAATTTTTGAAAATATATATATATGCGCCCTATATGATGTGCTGTTGAAAGAGAGTAATTACATTACCCGCCCAGTCCGATACCCGAATGTGTCTTTGAGCCTTATGGTTTTGTGATTGTAACCCTTACCATTTTTGGCACAATGTTTAAAAATTGCATGTAAAACATTGTGGTAATCTTGTCCAATAATAAAAGCGACGCGTTCGCCCAGTCCGACACCTGCAACATGTCAAAATTGACATGATTGGTGAAAGCGCCGCTTTCGGATATGGTAGAATAAATATTCGTGGTAGACAAAGGAAGCCCCTAAAAAGGTTGCACCGCCCAGTTTGGTACACTCATCCTGTACTGCCATGCTTCAAGTTGCTGCACCTTGAAGGTGGTACCAAGGGCAGACACCCCGGCTTGCCTTCCCTAGATTCGGGCCTAAGTGTATTTATAGTATTATAATGTTCTTAAATCGGTCACTCCAATTTGCTCTTTTACATCCTTGGTTGTTCTCTAATTTCTAATTGAAGATGTATTTGTAAACAAAAATCTGCCTTGCCTAATTTTTATCCTGGAACAAATTTAGTTAAAGGTTATATTATAAGAATGATGCTCATCAAACTTACCTGGATTTGAGGTTAGATTAATCATATAGTATAAAAATACTTTTTTTAATGTGGTAGACAATGGTTTAGTAGTGATACTTAAAAAAAATAAGTGTAAATTAAATAAAAAATGTTTTTTACCTGTAAAAAGTTTCCAAATTCAAATTTTGGAAAAGTAGCCTTATTGGCATATTGTAAATCTATTTATCGAATAAACCTGTATAAAATTAAACAACAGTATATTCTAACGAAAATACATTCCTGTGAAATAAATATTAAGTAAATGAATAAGAATGTTAAATAATTAAAACAAATAATGAACGCAATTTTTGCATTCCTTAAAAATAATTGTATTGCTTTTTTCATGGTTACCTTATTATAAATTATTATTTTTATTGCAGTTACATGATCAGAAATAGACTACAGCGTATGCTGTGCTTAAATAATAGAGAATATCTTGTTGTGTATCTAATTAATAATGATAAATGCATTAAGGACCAATAAATCATATTAAACTACCTCAGCGCAGGACACTTCATGAAATAATTATTAGCTGGCTACTGGCTTCACTATCAACAACAATTAAAGTATTTTTAGTGCAAGCTACTTTACTACTTTATATAGGAATGATAGTTTTGTCGTATTATTAAAATGTAGTAATAAATTTGTTCTTACTTATAATATTTTTTATTTAATTTAACATAAATGTACAAGGCTACTTAATTTAAGCAAATACTTCTAATTCCGGCGTATCAGCTGGTTCATATAATAGCGAATTATTGCAAGTTGCCTTATTAAGTTCGGGAATTAATAATACCGGCCTTATTAAAATAGTACTTTTGCCTATAATTAAGAGGTATTGCAAATCGTGTTGACAGTACCATTAACCTAAAAAAAAAGGGGAAAAATATTAGTAGTTTTTCTTTATTGCTTTGTGTTGTAGGATTTTTTATAACACAATCCAGAAATACATTTAATAAAGCAAGGTTTTAAGTATTTTTACTTCTCAAAACTTTTCGATTTTGTAATCGGCAGCCGCTCGGTTAGACGAACAGTTCCGAAGTTAAAATAAGGCCAAAATAAGACACGACCTAAAACCGACATAAATAAAGCCGGGCACTATACTTATTAAGGAGTCCTTATCCTACCATGCATCTGCGCAAGCTCAGATGTCAAAATAAGGCCGGTATATTAGTGCCTGGCCTTATTTCACTGTACAATAATTCTCTAATCTTTGGTCCGATGGTGGCCAATAAGCTAATATTTTAGTGGTCTGAAATATATACTTTTATAAGTTAGGAAGGAATAAAGCTGCGTGGTAGTCGTCGGACGTCGTACGCTGAACAGACTCTGTAACATTAAAAGTTGTTGCAAATATAAAAAAATATAGCCAAAAAATCAAGGTCAGTGCGTTTATAGTTAAGACCATATTTATTTCATTCTGAAAGCGATGCCGCCAAGTACACAAAAATGATAAAGCAAATAAATCATTTTGTCAAAAATTATTTATTGCAGAAAAAAATATTCAACCCAACGACTAGGCCACGCGTTACAGGTTTTATGGTACACTAGAGACAAAATAAGAGAATGTTTTTTAAGTACGTGGTACGTGTTTTTCGCAATATTTTTATTTATTTATTTAAAAATATGTAATCAGGCTCTGTCAGAGGCTATGTGCTTTCGAAAGGGTTTGTTCACTTTATCATTTTTTGTGTACTTAGCGGCATCGGTTTCAGACTGAAATAAATATGGTCTTAACTATACTAGCAATAAGAGTGATATGAGCGATGTATGGTTAAATTCACCGATATTTCATTTGTTTATATTTTTCAAAAGCGTCTCAGATTTAGTACAAATGTATTACGTTTTGTCATTCAAATAATTAAACTTAACTTTTTTACATAAATATGCTTAGAAATTAATAGAAATTTATTTAATCACAAACATTTTTTACGCAGAAACTGCTTGCTGTCCTATAACAAGCGAAAAACATTTTTGGATAAAAATCAATACTAGCCATTATTTCATTTTATCCATATTTGACCGGACTAATATCTCCCGTCGAAGGCTTCGTTGTCGTTCGACGAGTTTTCATGAGTAAAAGAAAAGTAAGCGATCAGTTTTCTTTCTTTACTAGCTCTATTTAGAAAGAGGAAGAGATGTGAGTCATGCGAGTTTTGGTTAGTTCGGGCGTAGTAAATGATATAAATTGTTTTTTTGACATGTTCGTGCCAGCCTTAATACTGGATCGGACTCGGATGTGTTTTAGACACCAATCTCGATTGTGCGGAAAGTAGATATTTTAGTTAAATGTTTGATTACCTGCTTTTTAATTTTTTTTTTGCTTATTTTATTAAGTATTTGTGACTTCTGCTTATATTTCTTTTAATATGTAGCATATTTAACGGGTAATATATTTATTTCATTATAGGAAAATAAAAATATTTGCAGTCCGCTTCTGTTTTGGGCCGATTTCAATTAATTTGCCGACAAAAGAATTACCTGTGGCGGGTACTATACCGAAAAATTTCAATATTAATTCAGAACTTGATTCAAATTTCAAACTGTCAGAATTTGTGGCCAATAATAAAAGTGGTAAAGTATGACCATGTTCTAAAAGTCAAAAACACCATATTGTTGTAAAGAATGACATAATGAAATGATTCAATATGATAAGTTAGGAAAAAAGATAAATGTCAAGTTTCTTGCCGATAATAAAGTTATCAATGCTACTAATTACACATTCCACATTTACGTTTAGCCAGTTTTAGCAATAAAAAGAATCGGTAATTTAAAGAAAAACTACTTACCAAAGAGCCATAGCGTCGTATGTATACGTGTCCAATGTGGGCCAGTATGGGTATCTTAAAATGGTAAGAGATTCGAAGTCAGTTAAATGAGAACAAAGTTGATGTTTTATGTGCCTAATAATATGATGTTTAGAAAGAATTAAAATTCAGAGTATTTCCAGAGATACCCGGAAACAAACGAAATATTAGAAATGTTCTTTATTTTTTTGTTTGGTCCTATTTAAAATCGGATTTTAAAATAAATTACACTTTTACATTACTATTTTTCCTGCTCTATCCAAGGATGGTATTTTATTTGAACTGCGATGTTTCGTTCATCTTTACTTTTTAAATACGGTCCTGATATTCTACTATTAAAATTTCAAAGCCAATTTTAAACAAATTCAATAATTTATCATACATTGAAATTTAATCCTTATACTGGACCTGTATTTCTAAAAGTTTGGTAAAAATGATTAACTCTACATTTTTGATTAATAAATAACTTTAATAAACCAAGCAGAACTTAACGAAAACCTCCTAACATTACTAACTTAAATTTTTTAAATACGGTGCTGATAATATAATAGCGAATTGTCAAAGCCAATTTTATTTTAAATTCACATTATGCCTTAACCGTAATACGGACCTGTATTTCTCAGTATTTGGTAAAAATATCAAGCTTATCATTTTAAACTAAAGCATTAGTTTAGGAAAAAATAATAACTTAAGAATGCACAAATAATAAATGATTAAATAATTTACGAATACATTAACAATTTTTATACGTAAATCTAACAAGAAGCAAAATATTTTTGATAATTTTTAACTGTAATTTATCTAAAATACTAGAAAAGTCTTTAAAACAAATAATTAAGTTGGTTGTAAATAATTTGTTTTTCTTACCATTGACGGTATGACGGTTTGATTATTAATTTGCGCATAATCATGCAAAAGCTTTCAAAGATGTTTTGCATTTGAGCAGATTGTAATTTAATTTTTCTTAAATTTTATGTTTATTTGTTTGTATTTGTTTCTTTTTATGCTTAAAAGATAGAAAAACTTTAGAACTTTTATATAAAAGTTTGCTTTCATACTTTGTAGCTATTATTGTAATAGTCCTAATAGTTCCTGGACCAGTAATGAAATTGACTTCATGATAATAACACTTTTAAAACCTTTTAAGAGGGGCTCCTTCTGAAGAGTCTACCACGAAACCGCTATATATGGAAGCGGCGCTTTAACCCAGCCTGTCAATGTTAAATGTTTCGGGTGTCGGACTGGGAAACGCGTCACTTTTTTAACACGCTTTTATTAGCTTGGGTTGTATGTATGTATGTATGTATGTATGTAACGGAATCTTTAAGCTTAATTTTCACCAACTTCCAGCGATTCGATTTCTTTGAAACTTTGCACACGTATCAAGGACCCATGACAATGCAATAATCTGCAAACAGTATCCCGTTATTCTGATTAGGATCGCCAGGATTCCTTTAGAGATTTTCTGTAGGAGAGTAACAGAGAAAGAGCGAGTGCGCGATCTGCGCATGCGTGCAGTTTCGGACGTACTCTCAGCATAAGGCCTCACAAAAACTTGTTCGGAGTAGTTGCGTTCTGAAACCCCATGCAACAGTGAAGCTTTAAATGAAATGATTAGATTACGAAATAGTTCGGGAAACATTTCAATATCACATGTCCGCAGAAAACTAATTGATATATCGAACTAAAAAATGAAAAATAAATAATAGTTTAAAAAACTAAAAAACACGCTTTTATATGCAACCGAACTAAAAATTAGAAAATAATTTTTCATTACAAAGAGTTTATATTACAGTAATAAAAGGTCAAACAATGAATCATAATTATATACCTCAAAATAGAATTATAATAAAATTTAAGATAATAACAGAATAATTCACTTCAGAATAAAAGCGTGGGGTGCTAAATATATTAAATGTTATAATTATTTCATTTGTAAATATATATGAGGGAAAAGTTATGAAAAATAGTAAAATGCACCCCACGCTTTTTACTCTGAAGTGAATTATTCTGTTATTATCTTAAATCTTATTATAATTCTATTTTGAGGTATATAATTATGATTCATTGTTTGACCTTTTATTACTGTAATACAAACTCTTTGTAATGAAAAATTATTTTCTAATTTTTAGTTCGGTTGCATATAAAAGCGTGTTTTTTAGTATTTTTTAACTATTATTTATTAATTGGACAAGTTTACCACAATTTTTACATGCAATTTTTAAATATTTGCCAAAAATCGCAAGTGTTACAGTCACGAAGCCATAAGACCCATGGACATTTTTTGGGTATCGGATTGGGCGGGTTTCGTAACTTACGATTTTCGGCACAATGTTTTAAAATTGCATGTAAACTATGTTGTAAACTTGCCCGCCAAAAACTGTGACGCGTTTGCCCAGTCCGACCCCTGAAACATTTGACATTGACAGGCTGGGTTAAAGCGCCGCTTCCATATATGGCGGTATGAATATTCGTTGTAGACTTGTCAAAAGGAACCTCCGAAAAAGGTTTTAAAAGTGGTATTATCATGTCAATTACATTACTTGCCCAGGGACTATAAGCATGTGTGAAAATATAAATAAAAACCTAGTACATAAAATAAACGTAAAAAAATACTTATAAATAAGCAACAACAGCCTTAAAGCAAAAGTAGTTATAAATAAATAAATTAATCGTAATTAATTCAGAGTTATTTTTAAAACAATCAAAATCCGCTTAACGTGACTGTCACGTGCGCTTTAAGTCGGGCGCACATTTCTTCGTAAATTAATTCGGTGCACCTTTCGAGTGCACTCCGCCATCTACGCTCCTGCCTGCCCTGAGAGCAATAAGTAACACATAATTTCACAATGAAATCGTAATGCGACGCGCGTGGACGAGAAAAGGACGATCAATTGGAAAAGAGACGGGTAGAGCATCGATAGAAGAGTGGGGACGATGTAGGGGAATACGGTCGACGTGATTCAAGGACCATGCGACACCGTCGCAGAGCACTGTTGTCAAATTGTGAAAAAAACTTAAATATTTAGGGAAATGGCGTGTAATGATGATAAGCATAACAGATATGATATGATTTGTAACATGCCAGTGGTGGGCGGTGGTTTGACGTCTTATACCGGGTGATACAGAATGTTGTTACCCTTTTCGATTTTTTGTGCAGTTTTATACAAAAACTTTAAAGTTTTGCTTTATATTATTTGCATAAATTGACGTTTTAACAAATTAAAAAAAGAAAATAACTTTATATGAATACCAGGTGTCAACGATTCTATTGGACAAGCCATAAATTCTAGAATATTGGACATATCAAAATGATACTAGGTATAAGTAAATAATATGGAAAAAGAGAGTTTTTGCATACTCCCCACTTTTTGGTTACTTCCGGTGTAACAGGATATGTTTACAATTTTGAATTTTTAAATGAAAAACCATGTATATTTTACCATTTTTAAATACCTGACACAGTTGTTAGAACTAATTTGACATTTTAAAAAGTTTTTAACGCATTTTATTGCATCAAAGTGGCTATAATTCTTTGTTTATACATTTATTTTTATACCCATCGCAAATAAATTGAAATCGTTATATTCGTTAAAATCCTTTATTTGAAAAGTCCTTTTTTATCTTTATGACATCTCACGAAGGCTTATGCCTAAATACCAGTGTTAGTTATTTTTTAAATAACTACCACCTAAGAATGGCAGGATACTACACAGTGGTTTGCCATTGCCAACTGTGAGGTGACGAGCAATGAAAAATCCGATATCCGGCTCCGAGATTCGAACCCGAATCGCTGCGCTTGTCTAAAAGGGTTGCCGTTTGAAAAATAATAGTTAGACATGAAAATGTCAATTTGCGAACTTATTTTATTTCTATCTTTTATACTGGTTTTTAAAACTTTGCGATTGTATTTTTCTAACATCACCTAGGGTCACCTAGATGGCTTCAAAAAGATCAAGTAGGCTTAAAAACTTTTTAAAATATCATATTTTTAACCTAGAATTGTATCAGGAATCCAAAAATGATTAAATATACAGGATCTTCCATTTACAAATTTAAAATTGAAGCCATTTTTGGTTAAAACGGAAGTGACTAGAAAGTGAAAAATATGCGAAAACTTTCCTCTTTCCATACAATGTACACACATGCTGCTGCACGTTCATTAATTCTTTTTTTCTTATCTTAATCTATGTTGAGCAGTGTATCACAATTCTAGCAATATTTATTGATGTAAATTAACAAGATAAATTCGTGCGAAAATATTTTACTCACAAAAAAGTGTTCTTTTTTAAGATGCCTGAAATACACAGTATCGATACTGTACAATTTTATTAGTTCTTTGTTAAGTTTAGTACTGCAAAGGTGTTTTTGAATTGTTAAAATATGCCTAGATATCATTTGGCCGAAAATGAGATGTTGCGGGCTGTGGGGATGATTGAGGGTGGAATGCGTCAAATTGACGTGGCCAATGCGATAGGCACCACTCAGAGTGTTATCTCACGTCTTTGGAGCCGTTATCGGGAGACTGGAAGTATACGGGAAAGGCATTTGGGTCGACCAAGGGTGACTACGCCTCAGATGGACCGATACCTTCAATTAGAAGCTCGAAGAAATGACACAGTGACAGCACCACAATTAATAAACCATCTGCGTGGAGCTCATGATGTGACCGTTTCAAGACATACCATCTATAGAAGGTTAAGGGAAGGTAATCTAGTTAACCGAAGACCTTGGAGATGCCAACCCTTAAATCGAGGGAATCGCGCCAGTCGCTTAGTGTGGGCTCAGGAACATGTCACTTGGGAGCAAAATGAATGGCAGAATGTGTTGTTTACCGATGAATCCCGCTTCGGTTTGTATCCAGATTCTAGAAGGGTACGTGTATGGAGAGCACCTGGCACAAGAAATCGAATCCATCATACTCAGGAGGTTCACAGTTATAGAGGAGGGACAATTATGGTATGGGCAGGAATTTCTCTGGGCAGTCGAACTGAGCTCGTTCTTCTGGACCGCTTCGTGTCTGCAGAACGTTACATTAGGAACGTTCTAGAACCTATTGTTGTTTCATACGCCCAACATATCGGTGACAATTTTATTTTAATGCACGATAATGCCACTCCACATACAGCCAGAGTTACTAGAAATTTTTTGGAAGAGCAGAACATTCGGGTTTTAGATTGGCCAGCTCAATCGCCCGATCTCAATCCTATAGAGCATGCTTGGGATATGCTTCAGCGAAGAGTTCTTCAGGGTCAGAATCAATTTCAAAACCAAGATCAGCTCTTTCAAGCACTACAACAGTGTTGGAATGCAATCCCCCAAGAAGATCTGGATAACTTGATCCTGAGCATGGAAAGACGTTGTAGAGCCACAATCAATGCACGAGGAGGTCACATTCCATATTAAGTTTTTTTAATTTTTCTTTTTTTGTAAAATTTTGCATAATTTTTTGTTGTTATTTTGAATATGTTTTTGATAAATTTAAATTTTTTCCACGTAAATCAGTATTTTTATCCCATTATAGTTTATTTGTTATTATTGTATCTCTTTTGTGTCCCTAACTATTATGGTAACAAAAATATTTAATTAAAAAATTTAAAACCACTTTGTAATAAAAATAATTCAATATCCCTAGATTTTGAGCATGTGTGTACATATATCAAGTTTTTTTTGTCTAATACTCTAGAAGTTATGGATTGTCTAACAAATTCGTTGACACCCTGTATATGTCCCAATAGTCTTACTTGTAAAATTACAGGGTGGTAAAATTTTATGCAAATATTTATTTTATTTTATACCAATTCAGATATTTTTCAGAATTTCAAAACTGTTTGCTAATTATCAAAAGAGAATTTTTGACTTACAAGAAAAACAAATACATTTTCATCACTGTTATTCGTGGGAAATTCACTGTAAATATTTTTCAAGAAAAAATGGTACCTCACTACTTTTTCCTAAAATATAAATATTTTTTCATATTTCCGTTTAGTTTCCAACAATTTCGTCTCTTGACTTTTTTTATTTGATATACGGATTTTACGTAAATAAATACAAATGAAAATCCAAAATAATATTTTTATAATATTTAAGGTAAATTCCTCTGCTTAAATTTACTTTTCTTGTACGTTCAAAAATGTCACTTAATGCATAGAAGACGTTTGCCAAAGTATCAAAAATATCTAAATAAGTATAAAAGTTGTAAAAACAAATATTTTTAAAAAATTTTAAAACCTAGTAGTTCAAAAATTAAGACGCTTTGGACAGATTTCTATATAAAGTTTTTTTTTATTTAAATTAGAGGACCACCCCTTAAAGTTTGCCTGTTGTTGAAAGGGAATGTTGTTAGCTTTTTAAAATAAATAATAATAACATTATAAATTAAAAAAAAAAACATAGACAGTTACAATCAGTAATTTGGGAGTAGTTCTGTAAAAAAAACATTTATGCAGTTATAGCTGATGTTATTATTAAGGGGGCTTCCATAAAAAATTACGTGAGGCATTTAGGGGGAGGGGGTGGGGTAGAATTTCATCTAATTTTACAGTGGGGGAAAGGGGTCTGTGTAAATATCACGTAAGTTTTCTCTTGCTAGAAACAAGAAAAAGTTATCAAAATTTGGGTAGAACCTCCCAGAAAAATTTATCCTGTGATGCAGTTCGGTTTTTGGGTCGAAGGACTTTTTTTGCTCTTTAAAATTTTTTCGACGACAAAATAAATTTGAATTTGAGAAATGGTGCTTTTTACATATCCATTCTTTTCTAGGCGTATTGTATTGCACGCATGTATTACCTTTAAAAACATCTTACGTGAGATTGCGGGATGGGGGGCTTGAAGCAAATCTTACAAATTCTCACCAGGGAGGAAAAAGGGTCCAAAAATTAAAAAAACGCCTCACGTAATTGATGAACGTTTTGATTATCCGACCTAATACATAATTCAGAAAAAGATAAGCCGATGAGCCAAGTTTCCTAAATCAGCCATTTTATAAAGTTATTTAACTTATTTAAATATTTTTAAAATTTTAATAAAAATTGCCCAAGTCAAATAAAACTTCCTTTAAAATATTATACTTATTTGACTATTGTACAGAACTTGGTCCTCATTTAGATCTCCATTCTTTTAGCGGCAAAGCCCTCACCAAAGCATAATTTAAATATTGAACTAGGCTCACCTTTTTCACATTTATGTTTTTGGTGAGATATCATTACTTTTCGTAATGCAGGTTTTTAAATTTAATATTTTTTCCAGCGCACCTTTTTTAAGGGAACCCACTTTTAGCCCCCTGATTTTTAACTTTTAAACGAATTTTCAGACTTTTTCCAATTCTTACATACAATTACCGAGCTGGATTCCAAATGTTATCTTTCTAGGTCATCTGGAAGTGAGCTAAGTTTTTAATCTATATGTCAGACAGTAAAAAATTAACGACTTTTGGACCTTCGTATCTTTATAACTGTTTGAGCTATCTTCATGAAATTTGGACTTGTACTTGTCCTTATGGATATATATAAACACACCTTTTTTCATTTAATTACGTAAAATAGGTCTTAAGTTAATAAGTTAAATATTTGTTTGGGGACTCCCTAACCCCGCTATTTATTTAACTTTTCCTAATTTTCAGATTTTTTCCTACGCTTACACATAATTACCAAATTTCATCTTTCTAAGTCCTCTGGAAGTGGGTTAGGTTTTTTTATCTATATTATGTCAGTGAATAAGTGAATCAGTCAGACAGTAGAAAATTGACGACTTTTGAACTTTTATATCTTTATACCCTTTTGAGGCTCCTAGTTGTCCTTAAGGATATAAAAAACACACACGTGGTCTCATGTGTTTACGTTAAATACGTTTTGAGTTATGGAAGGGTCAAAAGTTGCACGAAGTGGTTCATGTAATATTAGACGCGGCGCTGAAGCCACTTCCTTAGCTTGAACTTGGCTTGACACGTTGCACGTCTAGATTAAATATCGTAAATTTTTTAACTAGGTACCATCGTGCACAAAAAAACTGGGAAATTAAAATTCAAGTAGAAAAGTGTCTTCTGGTCTATGAGAAATCGCATTCTTTATATTTGGGAATTTTTTGACGTACCTGTCAAAAAATTACATTGCTTTGACAACATCAAAACCTAATATTTCAACAGAGTAGGAGATAAAGCTGGACTTTCTTGTTCCAGGTTTTTTTGGGCACGATGGTACATCGCTATATAAAGTTAATACTGCAATTACATTCCACCCAAACAGCACAAACTTTCCATTGAGCAATACCCCATATAAGTGAAGCATGCGTCACACTACTTTTTGGCCTTGTTGCAAAGCTGGGCTACACTACTAAACAATAGCTTTGTTCGCGGGCCTAGTGATGAACTGATTCTGAACCAGAACCGAACTGGTTTAATATTGTTTTTAAGCGCGTGTCTAGTTATTTATTAGTTCAGAATTTTTATTTACCGCGAACGATTTTCTATACAGCTGAGGATGTATTCTAACCTAGCCTTTTGGTTAGGATTTTTCATGGTTAAATTGGATACTACACAAAAAAATAAATTCAAACAAAAGGTAAATTGTTATGCTGTCGAAAGCCACTCGAGGTCTCTCGGCGGAAGACGAGAGATTCCCTGCCTCCTCTCGTTTTTAACATAAGTATGTGTATTTAACTAAAGATAAAATTCCAACAACAAGAAATGGTGAAATCTTGTAATATTGTCTATATTTTTTAATTAAATCTTTACTTATTTTATTGGATACATACATTCATACGGAATACAACTAAAAATCCTCTGTTTATATACGCTCAAAATCACAAAAATATAAAAAAAATATTCAATAGGTACATTAACCCGCATAAAGAGTGGCAGAAACAAATAAACTGTAATACAACGGTTTATTTTTGTACCACAAAAACAGAAAACAGCTGACCATGTCGACAATGTGCATGAAATTCCGAACTGAACTTTTAGTTCCAACAAAAATCCCAGGACTGCTAATCAGGTTACGAACCGATAACGAACTGTTTCCATTGTAACCCGCGAACACAGAACTGTTACTAAAAATTCAGGATTTTACTAACCGCGAACGCTGCTTTTTCACTGCGCATGCGAATAGTCCCGGAACCAGTTCAGAATGGAACCCTCGAACAAAGCTAATGGTTAAGCCGTGGAGCGAACCTAAAGTATCGCGAGACCCGTGCTTTACTTATATGGGGGATGCCCAGTGGAAAGTTTTTGCTGTTTGGGCAGCAGCCAGCAGTATTTGTTTATGCCATACTAGCATTAATAACGCAATTATTATTAAATTGAGTTTCTAAGAATGCACAGACAATAGGTATATTTATTAATATTCGGAGTTCTTATTTCGAGATGTTTTTAGAGTGCCAAAGATAAAAATAACCTTTGGCAGACTTTTAATGAAAACAGGAAATAAATTTTAAAACAATAGGCTTGGCAACTTTCTTAATTTTGGCCTTTTTATTCACACTGCAGTTTTTGCTTAAAATACTTTTAGCTTTTTAAAAGCACACAACCAAATATCAGGAATTATTTAGTAATTTAGTTCAAAAAGCACTTTTATTTTAATAAAAATGTATGGCGTGATTAATAAACAATTAATAATATACAGGATAATTTTTAATACATACACATAAATTTGGAAAATAATTAAGCACAAATAATGACTAATGCTAGAAAAAAGTTTGTAAAATATGTTTAGTTAAAGGGAAACGCAGTTACTTCAAATAAATAAAAAACGTGAATTCTGAGGACAAAGTATAAATAAAGGTCTGGCCACACATAACCGCAACTAGCCCGCAGCCGTGCGTCTAGCTGGTGAAATGTAGGGGGATGCGTTGCAAAATGTTTTATATTTAATAAAATTGCAGTAATATGAGTCTGTTATAGGTACTACGCTTTAAATTACACCTGATCGTAAAATAAACACACTTCACAAATAAGGTAACACAGTTTTAACTATACTATGCTAAAAGTTTGGATAAAAAGAACAGAGATAAGTAGGAAAATCTGTTTTACTTAAACAAGGAAACATACTGGTAAGGAAACCAAACCAACGTCCTTAGAAAATACGTACGTTTAATCCCCTCTACCAATCTACTATGTACTCTCCCGCAATTCACCGCAACGAATTTGAGCAGAACGATATCAGGGGTTGTTGGCCCACCGCTTCCGTCTTTCGTCGGACCTCACCTCGAATATTTACTATGCTTTTAATTCTCAATAGACTCAGCTTGAGGTAAATGCTTTTATATTTCTAACGGGCATAAAAAGTGCTTTTAAATTTTTCGAATTAATCTGTCCAACTTTCCTCTATCATTGGGAATACGGACTTGGTGCGGTTATGTGTGGCCAAGCCTTAATAATGGAAAACAAGTTACTTTTTTGTATCATACCTCGTAACTTATGTAAAGAAATAGTAATAAAGTTATTAATAGGATCGGAGCAGCAGTTTTTAAGTTATGATGGCCACCCATTTTAAAAACGCGTGTTGTGGAAAAAACTGATTAAAAGTACTAAACACTATAAAATTTGAAATTTAACACGTATAAGAGAAAATGAGGCGTGGTTACTTAAATAGCTGTATTTTTGTCATTATTGCTATGTTTTATCTCAATCTTTTCAACAATATTTTTAAAATGTTCTACATTCAGAAAATTTAATTTAAAAAATGCCAATAAAAGTTTAAATACTCCCGTTCCCTGTTCCCTTTAACCGCAATGCTGTTATCCCTAACCAAATAAAAACAAGATTTCACGAAAACGATACTATTTAAACCACAACATTGTTTGGAACCTTCAAGAAAAAAATTATGCGGACATGCCCAAGGCATCTGATTGGCCAGACCAACTTATTTTGCGGAAAAAAAAGTCTAAAAAAAAAACAGTGTACCTGAGGTTGTATTTGCTGTTTCTTTTCTTGATTTAGAAACAATACCACAGTTAAAAGAGCCATTCTAACTTCAGTATCTTCACAGTGAATTCTTCATTAGACCACTCCATTAAAGAATCCTTCTACCATAAGACGTCTGGCAAACGGTTGCATAGGTGTTCTCAACCATTATCGCCCTAATATTATGGTAAAGAAATATGTGCCGGTAGGTATTTAGAATTGTTGTATTTAGTTGAACAAGTCAGTTAAAAAAAATTGAAAACGAATTCGCCCTAGTTTAACCGTGAAATAACTTTAATTGAACTGTGACTGATATACCAACACAAGTAAAGCCTAAATTGTACACTGTACATTTGAATTAAATAGTTTAAACTAAATGTGAATGGCCTTAGGACCTTAAGTAAAGAACTTCGGTTTAGTTTTAATTATTAGCAAAAAGTAATGAAGTAATAAAAGCTAGTCACAAAATCTAACAATCAGTAGATATTTGCAAATATAATAATTATAACATTTAATATATTTATCACCCCACGCTTTTTACTATGAAATGACAATATTTTTTTTTATGAAAAATTATTTTCTAATTTTTAGTTCGGTTGCATATAAAGCGTGTTTTTTTTTAGTTTTTTTAAACTATTAATTATTTTTCATTTTTTAGTTTCTGCTACTCTTGACAAATATGGCGAAATTTTATTAATGAACAAGAGTGGCAAATTTTAAAATTTTTTCCAACAGATTTGCAAACTCACTAAAAAATTTCTTCTTCATTAAGTAGCAAAGTTTGAAATTTTGCCAACAGATGGCAATCCAGGCAATGTTTGGACCAAGGCTGCCAATATATTGCAACCCACTAAAAAATGTCTTCTTCACGCAATAGCAAAGTTTGAAAATGTTGCCAACAGATGGCAACCTAGGGTGTTGTTTTTATAATTATAATGGAATTTTTTTCCTGGCGATCCAAAAAAAGATAACGGGATACCTGTTTGCAGATTATTGCATTGCTCATGCTTCCTTAATACGTGTGCAAAGTTTCAAAGAAATCGAATAGCTGGAAGTTGGTTAAAATTAGGCTCAAAGATTCCGTTACATAGCCAGATAGTTGCAACCCAAGTTAATAAAAAGCGTGTTAACGGCATTTATTAACTGTTATTGTTCATAAAAATTGAACACCAATGCAGTGCAACTAACCCAATTGTGTAAAGAAACTTATTAATTTTTATTGTTCATAAAAAATTGAACACCAATGGTGCAACTAACCAAATTGTGTAAAAACTAAAAAATTCTTCTTCATTTAATAGCAAAGTTTGAAATGTTGCCAACAGATGGCATCCTAGGTGTTGTTTTTATAATATAATGGAATTTTTTTCCTGGCGATCCAAAAAAGATAACGGGATATCATGTTTGCAGATTACTGCATCGTCGCTGTTTCCTTAATACGTGTGCAAAGTTTCAAAGAAATCGAATAGCTGGAAGTTGGTTAAAATTAGGCTCAAAGATTCCGTTACATAGCCAGATAGTTAATTAAAACACTTCTAAACACTCTGCTCAAAACTTACTTATACATTACTTACGCGGCAACGCCTAAATATCAAAAGTTTTTCCAGGGAACGCGAAAATTCTGCCCGCTTTGTCTATGTATTTTGCTAAAAAAACATACGTTTCTTTTACTCGAAATTAGTACAGGAAGTGCGCACATATTTACGTGTCTTTAGGCAGAAGTTGCAGGTCAAACGGTAGTTTCCTGTAGAGTTTTAAGTAGCAATCTTTATTGTTGAATATGATTATACGTTTAATTTTAACAAGTATAGTTAATTAGTTCGTATGTTGAGAGTTATGTGATGTGATATGTGATAATTTAGAAACGGATCCCCAACAGGAAATAAATGTAGTGCAGTTCCTAGTACAGAATAACAGTTTGCCTTTTAAACATAATATTTTAATTAAACAAAAAAGAAGACCTACTCCCGATCTTCAAGTTAATTATACATCTAGTAGAGAAAGAAGAACATTTATGGAAAATATGACTGGATGTGTGGGTGTGTTTATAGGCCCACCCTGTATTATTCCAAATATTATGTAACCCGTGTCTTAGATGAGCACGGATCTATAAATAATACAGTTCCATGTATCCATTCCGAGGATGGCCATATTTCCGAAACGTTTAAAAATTGGATATAAAACATAGCAACTTTTTTAATGGTCTTTGATAGATCTTTTGAATAGTGATATAATATACAGGGTGTTTTATTTAAAAAAGAGTATATTATTTGCAATATACAAAAACCCGATCTTTAATTGTTTTTTGTTCGTAGTATGTTAATCAGCGGGAAAAATGCTACGACTTTGCCAATTTAACCGACTTTGTTTCTCCAATAATAAAGAATTTAGCAATAGTGCCGACTTAAAAATGACCACCCTGTATATCCGTACAAAACGTTTTCTTAATTAATACCGACAATTTTTTATCATCAAACAAGTTTCATATTTTGACCTTAACTGTTACGAGTGGACATTGGCTGAGTGGTCGCAGACGCAGACACACACACGTAATAAATTATTTAGATCTGGTGTTATACCGGAGAAAAGCGCGCGGTTGCGCGCTTCAAGATGCCTTCTCTCCTACGTTGCCGTATTTCGAGCTATGCATAAATGATGACGCGATTTCGGAGAAGAACCAATAAGATTGGATCCCTAGAGAGAAGCATGAAACATACAAAAAACATATAAAGCACTAGGTCAATAAATATTACACTAAGCCAAAAAAAAATAGCGCTTAAAAAATATTGTAAAAGTAAGCCCTTAATCATGTGGCAGCTTGTCAGAGGAGGCAAGGAGGCTTAGCATCTCATAAAATTTAAGGCTATTCATCGCAATAAATTTGAAAATATTGACAAATAATTATTATTATTGTTTTCTTAAAATGCTTGGGTATCATTACCATTAATTTCTAATATAAATACATAATATGCCCGAATTAACACTATCACTACCTACCACACTTCATCAAACCGCCCACGAACCGCGAAAATTTAAATAACGAAGAAACCATCAACCCGAAATAATAAATGCCATACGTAGGAAGGGACGCAGGGCCGATACTACCGTCCGCTTTAAAAACACAGCTTCGCGAGCCCGATCAAGCAGAGACAAACGACACGCTTTTTAATTTTCGTCGCTTATATCAAACCTCCGGCGGAGGCTAGCCTCAGTTGGCCTTTGTTTGTACGTGTGTGTTTGTTTTTGTTTTGATTTAGTTATTGCGAAAGGCGTGACGGGTCGAGACTGATAAAAATATTTCGGTAAATCGTTTTGCTGTTTCTTGGTAATATTTGTGTATAAACTGTTTTCGGTAAGTTTTTTTTTTTTTTTTTTTTTTAATTTATTATGGATAAGTTGGACAAAGATTTAATATTTATATAAGACAACCCTTTTTCCTTGTTTTTGATTTTTTAATGGTCAGTTTTATACATATAATTTTAAATTTAACTATAAATGCGGCAATACACAATTTTTGTTTGATTTTATGCATATATTACGTATTTTCCTTAAAATAGGTGCGGTACATCAAAAATATATCGGCCTTTTCTGTGTGTATATAGTCTTTATGACAGGGGTAGCAGAGATTAAATATTTGGATTTGATAAATAATTAGAAACCATGATGACTTACCACGCAATTTGTAGGAGAATAGGGGATGTTAAATTATATTAATATTATTAAATTAACAGAAAAAAAATCAGCTGGTTAGTAGTTATTTTTCACGACGTTGTTAACCCTACATGTTTGCGGTAGGGGAATCGTTAGATTTTGTAGTACATTTATTTCGGTTTATTTAAATAATTTTCTTGAAAATAATTAGCACAGAAAATCCCCTTTTGTAAATGCATTTTTTTATATCCGTAATCAACACACTTAAATTACTGCTACCCTTATAAGCTACCATCAACGAAAATTGTTGAAAGAAAAACAGTTGGAGCGTCTCGTCAAAATGATGCTACTCACAAAAAGTTAGCTTGTTAGTAATAACTTGGCAAAATGGTTTGCATAAAAAATATTGCTGTCCAAAAACTGTTAGTCGTTACCTCTTAATATTAATATCTTACTTTTACATATTTCTTCTTTTATCATCGGCATAATTTTCTTACAGTAGCGTTTGAAAAAAAAAGAATTATACTTATATTAAAATTAAAGTGCATCATAATTTTTGGCGCCCAACGTGGGGCAGTGAAAATACCGCACCTAACGCCAGGGGACAAAAAATTTAGTTCTTACGCAATAAAAATATTTTAAACAAAGTGAGGGGAACTTAAAATTTAAAAGTAAATTTTATTATTTATAATAAAAATTGCAACACCTAGTAATAATGCATTAAATTTAACTAAAGGTAATATACGCATTTAACTTAGTTAGTAGCAATACAAATTATGGTAATTTCAAAAGTAAAATGATGTTTACATCCTCCTTTGGCCACCACTTTTTCCCGATCTGTTCCCCATAGAACACGTATGGTATATGGTAAAGGGCAGCCTTAGAAGATTTTCTAACCAACCACGTACTTCAGCAGAAAGAGAAATAAGTTTTACTTTGCGCGGGACGTTATTTTCTAAAAAGACATCGACCATTCGTTTAGAAGCAGTGCCATCACTTATAGAAAATATTATTATTAATTAGCAAGTATGGCAAAGTTTGATATATTATTTCGTGATGTTGTAACTTTGGTGGGAAGTACTAAGTACTAAGTAGTGTACTTTACTTACAGGTGTAAAATTTGGCTTAGGTTAGTTGCCATTTTTTTGTGTAATAACCAATTCATTTTACCCCTTGCAAAAGCTGCCATATTTTCACTGCCCCACGTTGGGCGCCAAATTATAACGTAGTATAATTTTTCATCATTCCACGTACGTAAAACATTTCCTAAATTATTTTAAATGCCTAAGTACTTGCTACTATTGGCTTAAGCTATGAAAAAGTTTAAATTAACAGTACAGCATAATATACAGGGTATCATAAAATTAGGGCACAATATATTTAGGTCTCGCTGCAGTTTTAAAGATAAAAAAGAAGAAGAATAAATTTTAAAAATTATAACTTTCCCTTAAAGGAAATATTTACATAGTAGTAACCTCCGACAACATGCCAGACAAGTATAGATGGGCCCATACTTAATTCATTCTGAAAGCGATGCCGCCAAGTGCACAAAAAATGATAAAGTAAACAAACCCTTTCGAATACACATAGCCTCGGACAGAGCCTGATTACATATTTTTCGATAAATTATAAAAAGACATTGCTAAAACACGTATCACCTAGTTACAAAACATTCTCTTATTTCGCCTCTGCCTACTATAAAACCGGTGGCACGTGGCATGGTACTAGAAACTCGTCGGTTAAGTATCTTTTGCTGCAATAAATCATTGTTCACAAAAGGGTTTCTTTACTTTATCATTTTTTGTGTACTTGGCGGCATCGCTTTCAGAATGAATTAAATATGGGCCTATCTATAAATACAATTATTATTTATTACTTTAAGATAAAAGCATATCTAAAAAGTTTTTATTGGTGAGGGCTGTTAGATACTGCCACACTTTTACAAAAGTGTACGAATAACAAAATTAAAGGAAGTTGCTTGTTTTAATTGGGATGCACTGTATAACAAAATCCCATAAATATAAAATAAAGTTTGTAGCAATATTAAATTATTTATCTAGTATTAAAATAAAAGAAACAAATAAAATACTCTATGCTAGACGCTCGTTGATCAAAACGGTGGTGCTTCATGAATTGTAAATCTGCCGCCCGTTTCGTGGCAGGCAAGAAAGGGTGGCATTCGGGGGCGGTAGCAGGGGATTGGGGCGAGTTTGTTTGAATTTAAGCGGAGTTACGTTTTTGCCCTTTTGTCTTTTCGACGGCGGTGTCTGATGGCCGGGGATAAAAGTTATTACTTTTCGCCCTTTTTTGTTTGGATGTAGTATGTATAAAAAGTTTTGAAATATGTATATTTCATCCATTTTAGAAATTGATTTTTGTATATTGCAGACCGTCGGATCAAGGCTTTGATTAACAACAAAATGTCAAACGCTTGTTTCATTTGTATCATGTTGAAATGAAATATATTTTTTATATTTTTTGTTTTAAAAAAGCTATATAAACATTTTATACTTTAGGCACTTTATCTTAATAATAAATACCTAGTAACTACGGTTACTAACTACTGACTTTTAAATCAATAAAATGGATAAAACCATAACTGTCTTTTCATATTAGCGAAAGACGGAAATATGGGCGACGGATCAACAGCTATCGAAGTGTATGGAGTCAAATGAAACCTTTCATACGCAGAGCACGGTAAAAGGCGTCAAAACCGGCTTAGTGTGTAAAGGCGCTAAAGGTTCCAACACATGTTTTGGGTGTCGGACTGGACGGATTGCGTTACTGTAACCCTTACGATTTTGGGTGTACTCAAGTTGCTAGACGGCGATAAGATTATAATAAAAAATTTGAATTTAAGATTGTTAAGTTGCTAGACATAGATGAATGAGTTGATAAAAAAGATTGTTGAGTTCCTAGACGGTAATAAACACAACACCCCATGCAATAAAATATCTTGTAAAACGAATGCTTTATATATTTTTTTCTGTTTTGCTTTATTTTGCATTAAAATCCACTTATTTTAATAAATAACGTACAGATTTTAATAATGTATTATTATTATTGTAGTTTTGGGTTTAATTAAGACATTAAAAAACAGGACTTGCTTACCAGAACTAACCATTCGTAAGTGTGTATTAGTCTTGGGTTTAATTAAGGAATTAAAAAAGGATTTGTTTACCAGAACACTAAAAGTTTGTAATTTCCTAAATATGTTTTAATTACCCTATCGGGCGCCCTACCTACCTGCTTTACGGCGCGGTCTCAAAATTTCTTCTAACATAATTTAACCCTTCGATTACCCCAGGTACAAACACAATTTGGTGTCGAAAGTTCGCTCGTCGATTTTTACCTGACTGTAATAAGGTCACGTACCTACTGGCGTATTTTTCGACGTATTTAAAAAATTGAGATAATTTTGCAAAAGTTAGAATTTGTGTATAAAATTTCATTATATTCACGGTAAAAATACAAAAAGAGGATTAGGTTTTGAACCTTGATTTTTATGGGGAGGGGTCCAACAAAAAAACAACTTTTTCAGTTTCCGTTCGTTCTCGGTCGTGGTAGGACGTCGGAAGGGAGTCACAGAAACTTACAGCTAAATTTTCAGAAAGCATCTTTTTTCTGGAACCAGGCGCTGTGAGTGAAAATTCCTATAACCTGATTTTTCCTGTTTGGCGTGCTGCACGAGGTTTTTCCAATGGCGGAGAATGGAGGCGGACGTCGCGGGGGGGATCAGCACTGAAAGAAAGAAACCGGTTATGCGCAATAACAGTGGTAGGTCCAGGGAAGATGGCCGAAATTCATGCCAGTTCATAATTTCCAGACAAACATATAGTGAGAGAATCCGAAATTTCTGCGAGCTATGAGCTCGACTATCAGATTTTCCCCCGAATGAGCTGGTAAATTGGACCCAAAGGGACCAGAGCCAAGAGTAAATAAACCAACCAACCAACAACTTTTTTAGTTTTTGTATATATTCATTTGAAAATATTATCAACGACAGTGGGTTACTTGGGTAATCTTAATCTGTTTTATCTGGGTTCGTCTATCAACTCGAGTCTATTTCAATACGGACCCAGGCACTATAATATTTTATGCTACCTAGAACGAAATTTAAAGAATCATTTTCATTGAAGAAAAAAGTTTATGCAGCTCGTAAAAAGCATATTTCCGAACTCTTAGTGGTCGCTGGACTCGGCTAAAACCTCGTGCCACCATCGTCCGAAAATATATCTCTTTTTCTACATGTGGCTTAATATACTTTTTTTTTATCTTTGGACAATCCACGAAGGCTAAAAGCCTAAATACTATCATAACGTGGGCGTCTTAACTTGAAGATTTGGGGGAGAAGGAAAGACCTCCGCTGGCAGTAGGTACCACAGTCTAGAAACTCTAGGGATAAAAGAGTGAACGAAATGGGAAGTTCGGGGCCTGTCCAATTGGACCGTATATATATTTCATTTTCTACATGATATTTAGAGAAAAATTTTAATTGTGGAAAACAAAACAATTATTGTACAAAGTTTTACCAAAATTATGGCAATAAAACGACTTTGAGGATTCTTTTCCAACTTAAGAAATAAAAACGTGTCCAAAAGGTTTTTTGTAAGTTTAAAATATAGGTTACTGGTACACTTAGATTGAAAATCTAATGTTTGTCTATGTCGACATAGCGCAATTAAAATTAGTATGGCGATGAAATAAGTTTAGGCAATTTTTGCACTGCAAGGTGCATATACCGACAATATTTTCGGTATACGCTCCTATAAATGTAAAATCTTTATTACGGAACTTAACCAAAATTAAATTATACACATAAACCCAAAAAATTACTGGTAATAAACTAAAATAGTATATCGTGTAACATGTAGAAACCGTGATATACAGAGTTAGTAGAAAAGCCGGAACAGTGGATTATCTCACCAACCGTCAAATATAAATGAACCAAATTTTGTGCCAAGGGGTAACTAAACATGAAGAATTAAAAAATTGTATTTGTAGTTTTCTCTGTAGATTAGGGAATTTTAAATTTTTAAATGGAACACCCTATTTTTTATTGTTGTAATCAATTGCTTGTATTAACTTTTTTAAGACCTGATATTATCGTTTTTTACTTCTGTCAATTTTAATGATATGACATCAAGTTTGAATACAGAAATGACCACGTATGGTCAATTATCTCAACAACGATCCGATCGAGATTCGTCAAAATTAGTACAGGAGAGTAGCTGGAAATTTTAAATTTAGAAATTGCATTTGCGATGTTTCATAATTAAATTTTATTACTTCCTTTCCTTGACTTTTTTTTTGAATCTTGAAAATGCTATTCATAAATTTTGAAAGTCCAGTTTCACATTTGTATTAATTTTGACGAATATTGGTTGAATAATTAACCATACCTGGCGGTTTTTGTATTAATTTCGAAAAAAGTATGATGCCATATCTCCGAAATTGACAGGAGTAAAAAACGATAATATCATGTAATAATAAAATTGATAAAAACAATTGATTATAATAATAAAAAATAGGGTATTTCATTTAAAATTTTAAAATTCCCTAACCTACAGAGAAAACTATAACTTGGCAACCTTCCAAATACATTTTTAAATTCTTTATGCTCTGGTTAGTTATATTTGACAGTTGCTGAGAAAATCCACCGTTCAGTTTTTCTACTAACGCTGTATATCCTTACAATCGTGGATATGGTGGTGTATGCTGGACGAGGAATTAGCCAAGTCCAGCAATCCGAAAATATGCTTTTTCTACGAGTAAAGCACATACTGTTTTTTGTCCGAACAAAATGAAATAATATTTTTTAGTTTAATAAATATAGACATTATATTTTTTTATCTGTGTAATACGTTGGTATGATATCACATTGTCACATAATGTTGATTAATTTTGAAAAATATCATCTGCGAATATTAAAAGCCTAGAAAAGGTAATCGTCCAAAAAATTATATTCCCGGCCGGAATATCGCCGGAAAAGTATATTGCCTGGCCTACCTAAAGAAATGGTGCATTTTGGAGGTAAGAAAACATATTTAAAATATTTCCGGCCATGGCCAGTAAAACACGATGTTTAGCAACACCTTTTATAAACAACAAAAAGCATTTTGGAGATAAGGAAAAGTATAGAAAACATGAAGATTTCCGTCCGATCGGAGAAAAATGTTTTTTCTTAAAGTTTTATAATAATGTTACAATGCGAAAACTCCTTTTCTTTACAGTTCCTCTATTTTGCAAACGTGTTAATCCATGGAGGATAAAATAACGACGATCTCAAGGTTTAGTTTGTTTAATAAATACTACGTTTGTTACAAAAATTGTTGTTACACAATACGTCATTGAAATTTTACTTTGAAAGTGGGCGATTAAATTATGTTTAAAGAAATTTATAAAATATGTAATTAATAAACCACTTTAGTATAAAAAAAATTAATGCGAGAGTTTACCACAATGATACTACAGAGTGTCAATTAATTAATGTACAGAAATAAATCACAGATTCCTTATGACAAAATGTCAAGATTCAAGTAATAACCAATAAGATTAAAAACGTGTTAAATACAAACAAAGCTTTTAAAAATATGTTTCATAGGTCATTTGATTTTAAATAACGTCTAGAAAAATGTTTTTAACGGCTTATTTGCACATAAAAAATTTAGATTGTTATTAACACAATAAGAAAAATAAAAAAGGGTTTAGTTTGTTGTTAATAAATTTAAAAAAATAATAATATTTAAGGCATTTAAAAAAACGAAAAATACGAGGAAATTTTCACTTGTAATATCACCAGTGCTAAATTTATTTCCAGAAATTTTTATGGCCACGAATATTTTAAAAATTATTTTTTATTATATTTTATAAGAATTTTCTTAAAATATTTGTGACCGAGAAAAAATTTCCCGGAATAATTTAAGCACATGTGGTATTACTTTATTATACTCTTTTAAATTAATATTTGTAGCTTTGACAAGAGCTTTTAAATTTTACTATAAAATAAATATTTTCCATTTAACCAATTGTAGTTGCAAATATATGTAATTTTAGAGGTTATCATTGTTTATTATTTTATATTATATATACCTTATATTACTACAGTTGGTAAAAATAGTTTATTTTAATTTTTTAGACCTATATCTTGCTTTTGTTTGCTCCTCACTTATGTCTAGTACTTCAGTCTTATGATATAATTTTACTAACTGTAGTTGTATAAAATTGTCATTTAGGGTCTTAAAACCTTACATTATTTTATATTATGTTATATCTGAAATACTACAACTGCTACAAAATAACATTTTCTTCAATTATGTATGTGAATGACAGACATGACGTTAAAACAAATTCAATGATTATGTCAAAAATTTCCACCATAATTCGCTCCAGATTAGCCCAGGCAGGAGAAAAAAATCCGATAAATACTTGTGTTGTCATGGTAATGCAACCAAAACTACACATTTAATTGGTCAAAAAACAGTGGTGCGGAAGTTTCAATAAAAAACTCCCAAACCCCGAAACAGTATCTTAATTATTTATAATTTTTTTAACGCTGAATATGGAGCTCGGTGAGGTCGTGGCGGCATAGGTGCGCCATCGAAAAGCCGGGGTATCACTTAAAATAATGTTTTTATAGTATTAAAAAAACAAACAAAAAAATAAAAAAACTATGGCGATCTATATACTTGAACGAAAAAAAAAAAAACTCAGTGAAAAAAAAATCATGTTGATTTTTCGAAAAGTTATCCTTTGTTAATTAACTAATATTTTTTTAACTCTCGCGATCCTATTCGGGAGCAAATAAACCCAGAAAAATAGAACCGTTGACCTATTTTTTTTTTTAACAAAAAATAACATTATTTGCATTTAGACGACAGTGCTTTGCATGCACATATTAACTTATGTGGCTGAGCAAGTTCCATCTATTTAGAAGCGCAAAATGTGAAATTTAAGGTTTGAAACACCAAATTGGTCACAAAATGGACAAAATGGTCACTAAGTGTGACAAATTGGTTGAGCCATACACCAACTTTTACAGCGTGTTTAAAATATCAAGGTAATCGAAAAAATTTTAGCGTTAATCATAAATGGCTCAATCAAAAGATGATGCAATTGCTTAAAAATGGTCAACATTGGTCAGAATGATTATTTTATTGGTCAGCAAGATTAAAAATGTTCTGTATTAAATGAAGATATTCAAAGACAAAAAAATGTTTTGGGCGGCTCTCAATTAAAAATTTTGAGATTCGAAAAACAAATTCTTAAAGATAGTTATAATTAGGGAATTGGACATAGATATTTATTATTTATTCAAAAATGCCCCAATAAATATAATGAGTTTAAAATGTCTAATGCACAAATTGCTACATAAATATATTTAGCACCTCAACCTCAACATCAACATTCGGTCGTTTCATGCTGTAACAATTGGTCACGAAGTGGTCAAGAATTGGTCACGAAGTGGTCACGAGGTGGTCACGAGTTGGTCACGAGTTGGTCACGAGGTGGTCACAGGATGGTCACGAGGTGGTCACAGAATTGGTCACGATTGGCCATTAGGTTACAGTAATTGGTCAGCACTAAAATAGAATTAAGAGTTTCAAAGAGCATTTTTTCTCAATTCTATTTATTAACCTGACAACATGGCTTTAAATGTTTACGTTTGCTTAAAAGTAATTGAGATGTAGGTTTCAATCAAAGTGTCCATACTCTGACCCCGACTTTAATTATCTCTCTTCAATTTTAATGTTTTTGGTAATAAATAAGTTTTTCCACGGCCGTAAAAAATGCTGTTTTTTAATCGTTAACATAAAGTTAAAGTACTTTATTCTAGTACACTACATAAAGTGTCAAAAAAGCAACTTTTTTTGTTATCTTTAGACAAACCACGAAGACTAAAAGCCTAAATACTAAAGTTACGTGGGTGTCTTAAGCGAGAGTAAGAGGGAGTTGTTGACACGGGAATTAAATACTTGAAGATTTGGGGGAGAAGGGAAGATCTCCGCGGGCAGCAGGTTCCATATTCTAGAAACTCTAGGAATAAAAGAACAAACAAAGTGCGAAGTTCGGGGCCTGAAATTCGAAAGAGCTGAGTTAAGATTGGTGCAAGTTCTAGAGCACATTTTTTTAAAACGACTGCTGGTATGCCATCCAGCCCAGACGATTTCTTGGTGTTAAGGAAAGAAAGGGTGCGCTTAATGTGTTTTACCTTAAAAATAATAATATCGGTCATTTTATGAGGAACCGGGGTAACCACTGGAATTGGATGATTTACGGGAGGGTCAAGTGTTGAATTGGCAGCAAATTATTTAGCAAATAGTTCTGCCTTTCCCTTGGTGGTAGAAATAATTTTATCTTCCAAAGTTAGTAGTGGAAAAAGAACTGGTACAAAAATTCCTACTTATGTTTTTCGCAAAGGACCAGAAAGATTTGCTGCCATTTGTGCAAGAAAGAACTTTGTTTTTAATACGATTGTCGAAGGAGTCTTTGGCTTTAGAAATTGTTTGATGCTGGCCTGTCAGTTTTTGGACTAGGATCCTGTAGAAACATCTTGTAAGCCTAAACTAAAATTCTAGCTTTATCACAAGATTTGGAAAACCAGGGTTTGTTATTGGATTGTTTGGGGTTCTTGATGGTGTGTGGAATATAGGTTTCAATGCCTAATTGAATTGATTCAGATGGTTAATTGCAAATTTCAGAAGGATCACGAGATAAAAAGCAGATGGAATCCCAGGGGTAAGTGGCGAAGAAGTCCCTCAGGCCATCCCAGTTGGCTGAGTTGTAGTGCCATACGGTGCGTGGTGGCATGCATTCATTTACCTCGGGATGTGCAGGGTAAGATATAGTAACTAAGCCATGATCTGAGCGACCTAGGGGAGTTGTGACAGATGCTTAGTAGAGTTCGCGGTTGGTGGTAAGGGGATTTGAACTATGATTTGGGACTCTAGGAAAGTAGGTGGGTTCCATAATAAGGTTGGTAAGAGAGTTACTGACTGCGAAGATTTCGGCTGCTCTGCCTTGGAAGTCAGTTTTTGAAGAGCCCAGCCAATCCTTATTATGGACATTGAAGTCGCCAAGCATGATTACTTCAGCCGATGGAAACTGAGAAATTATGCTATCGATCTTTGTTGAAAGAAAGTCAAAGAATGCGACATAAGAATTATTAGATGGGGACTGGTACAAACAGCAGATAAATTTAGTTAAAGACCTAAGGGAAAGTTTGAGCCAAAGGATATCGGGGCTACTCGATTCAAGATTGGAAACTCGAGCACAAACCAGATCGTGGCAAACGTAAGCACATACGCCACCATGTGGGCGAAAGGACGAAATAAGTTCGTACCCTGGGAAGAGAAGATGGCTGGTTGAAGATTTAGAACTTATTTGAGTTTCTGTTAGAAACAGTAAGTGGGGCTTAGATGACTGAAGGTGATGGTGAACGGAATTTATATTTGTGTTAAGCCCACATATATTTGCAAAAGAAATCAAACCTCTCGATGAAGGCCTCCCGGATGCACCCCTCGCCCGGAGATCCAAATGGAATTATTTTACCTCTGGAACATTTTACTACCGGGTGTGCCGCCATCATTTGTACATAGTTTGGGGAGGTTAAAAGGAAAAAAAAGAAAAGAAAAAGAAGGAAGAAGGAAAACTGACTCACACACCCAGAACCCAAAACGTCCGTTAAGACTTCACGGGTCCTTTAAAGGGTGAGTGGGGTGGTACCTCCTCAGTCGAGGAAAGCTCCTTTACCACCTACTTTATTTTAACACTTCGAAGCTTTTTTCACACTTTGAATTAGTTTTTGTTTTAACGCCTACTACAATAAACTTAAATAACAGTTTATGCAATGTAACAGTGAACGCGACATCAACTGTACCAAACGGTCAAGTTACCTTTGATTTCGTCATTATTTCTTTTAGTTCATGTGTCACTAGTTTTAAAATTTGACAGTTTGCGAATAAATTTAATAGAAATTATTAAAAATTAATAGTAATAATGAATTTGGATGACTAAGAAATTGAAAAGGAATTTATACTGTTTTAGTATTATTTCTACAAAAAGTAAGTACATACAATTTTCTAAAATCAAATAGTAAATGCATAGTTATGAAGAGGATAATTGTCTTTTGAAAAATAGGGAGGCTATGATTTTTGTTGCAATATAATGGCTGTGCTGCAAATTTAAAATTTAGATAAATGAAACATGCATGAAATAGTATTTTGAGAAATTTTTATACGGTCGTGGAAAAAATATAGTATGTAACACATGCATAAAGTGTCTTTTTTGCACATGCAATCGCCGCTTATGCACTTTTTACATAAATTACTATTAAAATTTGGTGTATACCTACGTTTCTCAAATCACATTGTAATGTTTAAAGTCGTACTAAAAACCCTACTAATTAAACAATTTAATAAACGATAACTAAAAACTTACAATTAACTTTAACAATACATCATTATTTCAAAAAATCATAAAATGGGTTAAATTATAGGTAATTGGTCACCTTTGGAGCTCCGACGACAAACTTACGGCTACTAACGATCTCGGTGCACTTAGTAACAGGCTTTTTTAATAGATATAAATTGCGTCGACAAAATTAATATTACATATGCACACTAGCTAAAAAATATACAGGGTGTCCAAGATAATGATCCTAAGCATGGGAATCTCAGTACATATTGGAGATACAGCTTAGGTTAAATTAGGAAAAAGTTGTGTTTTTTAAAGCTTATTTACATGCCGTTTAAAAACTTGAAAATTTTTCATGGCCTGCTGAGATATTTGGCAAAAACGAAAATTTGACTATATCGATTTTATTTTTTTCTCACTTTATTTGAAGAGATATAAAAAAACTAATAACACTTTTTATTGGCACTTTTTAGCTACTATATGATGGTATTTTTAGATTTTATACCCGACGTTTCGTTTTCAAGAAACCATCATCAACTTTATTTTTTTATATGACTCGAAAAAAAGTACACCCTCTATCTAATCCCATTTTTTATTACAAATTCAACGATGTATCACATGTCATATTTTAATTTTTAGTTAAAAGAAAAATTGCATTTTTTCTATTTTTTTTTTTAAGTTATTTTTAAGTAGGCCTTGCAAACAAATGCTTGGGCGTTAATACCTGTTACCGTATCTGCAACATAATTAATTATCATTATAAAATAGTATTTGTCGTTATTACCCTGTTTGTCAAGTTGTTGTTTTTAGAACAATTGTTCTTATTGTTACTGTTGTCTTTAGAAAATATCGAAATATCAAGAACGTTTTGGGTTTAATACGTAGTGTGGAATTTTAGGAACTAAAATACCAGGTCCATGTATTTACCATAATTCATTTACTGCAGAAATGATACCTTCATTTATTTTTGCAGCACAAAATGTAGCATGTTAGCATGTCAAACTTATCTTCATGGCTATAATGGCCATCCTGCATATTCGACCGTAATAATACAATAAGGTATTAGCTACTCACCAATAAACAATAATACAGACAACTGTAACAATAAGAACAATTGCTCTAAAAGAACAACTCGACAAGCAGGGTAATAAGGACAAATACTATTTTATAATGATATTAAATTATGTTACAGATACGGTAACAGCATTTGTTTGCAAGGCCTTTTTTTTTTTCGCCTTTTCGGGGTCATCCCACCCAGGCCCGACGACCGTCCCCCTAGGTGGTGCACTGCAGCCTGAAGGCTTATTGTACCTTGACCCCTACTCCTTCCCATTAACACACCATTCATTCCATAACTTTGTTCACCCCCGAGCAGAACACCGCGTGCCGTTGCCCAAAACCCACAATGCCGGTCACCCATCCAAGTTATGGGCGCGCACTTCACTGCTTAACTCCGGAGATCGACGCTTGCCGATACAACCGGAGCAGCCACAAGCGCGCAAGGCCTACTTAAAAATAACTAAAAAAATTGAAAAAATGTAATTTTTCTTTTAACTAAAAATTACAATATGAGATGTGATACATCGTTAAATTTGTAATAAAAAATGGAATCAGATCAGGGGATACTATTTTTTTGAGCCATATAAAAAAATAAGGTTGATGATGGTTTCTTAAAAACGAAACGTCGGGTATAAAATTTAAAAATACCATCATGTGGTTGCTGAAAAGTGCCAATAAAACATTATTATTAGTTTTTTTATATCTCTTCAAATAAAGTCAGAAAAAAGTAAAATCGATATAGTCAAATTTTCGTTTTTGCCAAATATCTCAGCAGGCCATAAATTTTTTCGAGTTTCTAAACGGCATGTAAATAAGCTTTAAAAAACACAACTTTTTCCTAAATTAACCTAAGCTGTATCTCCAATAGATACTGAGACTCCCATGCTTAGGATCCTTTTCTTGAACACACTGTATACTTTTGTCAGGTGATAATACCGAGTATTAGAATAAAACAATTGCCTATGTTCGTACAACTGAAAACAAGTAATTAAGGTTTTGGAAATAAAAAGTGACATGTGTAAATTATGTATTCAGTATATTATACAGGGTGTTTCGTAACTTGGTTACGAGACTTTCAAGGGCGCTTTCTTATGTTGTTTTATAAAAAAAAGCTTTAGAAGCCTGCCTGAATTTGGTTCGTTTCTGAGATACAGTACTTTAAATTTTAGCCGTCAATGTTATTGAAAGAAAAGATTATCCTACTGACTTTTCTTGTAATTTTAATATTTTATTTCGATTAATTAACAAAAAATTCAACTTTTAAAGCTTCTGCATTTTCTTCGTATTGAGAAAATTAAAGCCACTCTAACTAATTCCAGAAATATCCATAGATAAAACTCAATAAAATTCAAAAATAAAAAATTAATAATTTTGAACCTACAGTAAATGAGAAAAATGGCCACCTTACCATTAAATACCTTATATGAAAACTTCATGAAAATTCAATGACGTACTTTTTTCCCAGCAACATTAGCTGTGGTGTTGGCTTAAAGTAAACTTTATTTTGTTAAAAGTGTGCCAAATATTCACAGCGTCTTTTTTAGTTATCATAATTAATAAGGCCCCCACTTACATTTCCGCCTTGGGTGGCATGCCTGTAGGTACGCCACTGGAAATGTCATAACCAACTGGTGACGATATAATAAAAAAACTTCATCTAAGGCTTTCTTTAAAAGTGCATCTGAATAACTTTATCTGTTCAAAAGTAATTCGCGATCAAACTAGGTCAAAATACAGGGTCTCCAGTAACTTAACCGACAAACTTTGACCTGTTATTCTACAATGAAAATAAGGAAAAAACTTCATAATATGAACATATGTCCTAAACGTCTTAGCTTTTGAACTGCGAGGTGCTAAAAATTAAAAATAAAATGTTTTTATAATAACTTTTATACAGGGTGGGCCATAACTGTATAAGGAGTTTTAATATCCAATAAAACAAACATTACAAAACCTACAAATATTTTATTGAATTTTATTTTAAACTATAAATATTAAAAACTGTTATGAACTAAGAATTATATTTTTCAAGTGACATCCCTCACGTTGCTAACATTCCTAATCCGGAGTTGCAAATTTTTAAAAACTTGGCGACAAGTGGCTCTCGAAATGGCGTTTATTCCCCTCACAATGTTTTGTTTAAGCTCGTCCAACCTGGTTGAATTATTTTTATAGACTTTTGATTTTAGGTAACCCCACAGAAAATAATCATTTGAGTAAGATCCAGGCTCCGGTGGGGTCACTGAATATCACCCCTTTGTGAGATGAGTCTTCCAGGAAACATTTCTTTTAAAAAATCCATGGATACTGTGCAGTGTGGCAGGTGGCTCCATCTTGTTGAAACGAGGGCATAGCATTATGTCATTTAAATTGTTGAAGAGCTGGGACTACGAATCCCTGTAAAATCGCATAATAGGTATGAGCTCTCGCTGTAACGGAAACACCTCTTTTATTTTCGAAAAAATATGTTGATGTTTTCTAATAAGGTATGCAGGTAATTTTCAAAGTACTGCCATTTTGTCGCAGGTAAAGGTTTTGAAATTATTTTCTGGGGTTATAAAGTAATTGTTAGGAACTTTAAAATGATGTGCCACAAAACCCTCCTTTCCATTTAATTTTTCTTTTCAAAATGGGGCCCAGCTGTCAGTTTGACATTTATATCTGTTAAATGCTGTTATTTTTCTCTAAAATTTGTTTTATGTTGTATCACCAAAGTCCTTAAATTTTCATAAAAAAATACCAAACAATTCAAAAGTTAGGAGGGGTCCTGAATTTAGACAAGCACTGTATTTTAAGTTTATGTAAGTTTCTATAATTTGTTTATGATTATATGACCTTACAGTTAAATAATTTCAATAGCATGTTGTTTAAGTTTTGTCACAACTTTTATCAAAATGTAATTTGTATTCTCACGCACATTTTAATGTTTTTTAAATGTTTACAAATTGGCAAATAAAGAATTGTTATGGTTTGTTTTGATGAGTTTTAATTTCCTGGTGCTGTACAAGGAAGAATAATACATAATTAGTTGTTGTAAATAAGATGTTTTCATTAGTTCTGGTTACGTCGTCGAGTAAAATATTTTGCCCCGGTTGTAAAATACGATGTAATGTACTGATAATTGCAATGCTGCTGCTAAATTTCTAAAAGAAATAAATGATTGCTAAAGGTATTGTGTTCTGTTTTAAATTTTGAATTTCTGGAGTTAAACACTAGCAGGTAGGGATTAAACAAAGAACACCTGCATTAAAACCTTTCTTGATAGGATGACGTGTCAGTCTCGCTTTGTCCAATACTAGCGTTGAATTCAGAAGGTGGCCCGGAGAAATTGACAAATTCAATTTGGTGTTTAAATCTTAAGTGTAAGTAGTTGATTATTTAGTTTTTCAACGCGAAGACCTTTCTTTTTGCTTTTCAACTTTTGATGGTAAATATTTTTCTTTTGGAAATATTAAACTTCCCTTCCCCCCACCCGAAAAACGTTTCTGAATTCAACACCAATACTTAGTTTCTCAGCTTAAAACATATAATTATTTTAATTCAGCCAAACTAATCGTATTGCTTCTGGTAGAAAAGCAATAGTACCCACTCAATTAGTAGAGGGCGTAGTTGATTGAAACGTTCGATTCTATAATGGAAAATATGTAGAAAATTTCATCAAAACATGAGTCCAAAATTTTCTTATTTTCCAGATACAGGATGTAAAACGTACATTTATGACAAAAACATGTACTTACGCTACGGAGTATTGTGCAAGTTTTATATCTTTTTTAGATTAATTAAGTAAAAATACATCTTTTTTGGGCCTTTAATCTTATTTTCCTATCTCGCTCCATTATTGAAATAAAACTAAATTTACTTAATTTCAGATTCCAAAAAATATGTGGAAAATTAAAAAAGAATAATTAGTTTGGGAAATTTCATTAGTAATGTTAATGGTATTTAAGTTAGCGTGTGTGATTAACGTTATATGATTATTACCAAACCAATATTAAAAATAATTTCCAAAAAAATCCCTTTTTCCAAATTGCCGCCTTATTATTTATTATTTGTCAACCATCCACAACAATACAAATGGCGTTTTGCCTAGGGCTGGCAAAAACCGAAAAGAAGCAAAACTGGTTTAGCCGTTTTCAAAAAAACCGGTTTCAGTTAAAACCGGTAAACAGAATATTTACAAACCGGTTTTAAAAACCGAAATCGGTTTTCAAAAGCGAAACCCGTTTTTAAACCAAAAACGGTTTACAAAACCGAAAACCGAAACCAGGTTTTAAAACCGAAAACAGTTTTTAAAACCGAAAACAGTTTTTTAAACCGAAAAACGGAAAACGGTTCTAAACTAAACAAAAAATGAGGTTTCCATTTGAAAAAACAAAGTTGATATGAATATGACCTTAAAATTATAGTCAAGGTAACAAACTAGTAATACCAAACCAATAAATTTGTCCCTTTATTTCAAACAAGTTTTACTTAAAACATTTTCTTCTAAAATGCGCCGTTTCCCGGGTATTTGCTTGTCTAAAGTTAAATGGACCACCCTGTATAATCTATCAACCAATATCTGATTTTACAAAATAAAAATGTATTTATTTTTTTAGATATAAACTGCAATCAACCAAAAACCGAATAATTGATATTTGAAGAACCGGTTTTTGGTTTTGTTTTGATTATCTAAAAAGCCGGTATTAGAAAATTGATTATCCTAAAAACCCGTAATTAAAAACCAGTTTTTCAAAACCAGTTAACTGGTATTCGAAAACCAATTTTTCAAAACCGGTATACCGGTATTTGAAAACCGGTGTTCGAATACCGGTTTTCGGTTTTAGCCAAAACTGCGGTTAACCGAAAAACCGGTTTCGGTTGCCAGCACTAGTTTTGCCGGGGACTTATTTTCTAATTATTTGTTTTTGCCTTTTCCAAAATATTATGTATGTACTACCAATTTTTTTAAAATAATTTTTTACAAGCCAACTTCGTTTCATTAAAAAAATGTCCATATATAGGATTTCGTCTGGAGAAGTCGTTAAAAACAAAAGACAACCAAATTTAAAGACAACCAAATTTATTTTCTTCACTCAAAATTAACCGTTTCGGCGTAATCATGGCCCTCTAGATTGTAATTTTAAACAATAAATGTTTAAAAGCAGAAGTGCCAAAAATTATCTAATAGGGTGTCATTCTATTAAAAATGTTGCTTTTTATCAAAATATCTATCTTTCAATGGTGCTATTTAAAATTTAAAAGAAATAGTCATTTCGGTTACACCTGAAGTGATAGAAAACAACTAAATAGATCTACCAACGGCTTATTCCGTCAAATATCGATTAACCAAATTTCATTTTTCTTTCCGACTAGATAATAAAGCTATAGGGAAGAACCACCTGTGAGAAACACCTAGTATATCTCATGCAATAGCATTTTAACTGGTAATGTCTCTAAATCTCTAAGTTTCTAAATTACGTTTGAAAAATATAATTTTGACTAGAATTTTAAGTGAAATTAAAAAATATAATAAAAATTTAATAATTCAATTCAACACACGTAAATCCTTTCAGATCGATTTACGTGTGTTGAATAAATTTATAGTCTATCTTAATACGGATTTGCTGTTTTTTAAATTGCGTTATTTTTTATTTTAAACATAAATTCAAGCAATTGACATTTCAAGGATAAAAAATATCCTAACCTAAATATTTAGCTCTTCCGTTTTAAAAACAAGTTGTGAGCAAACATGCAAATAAGAAAAAAAAACGAAAACTTCTCCATGACATTTCAAAGCTTTTAAATAATTAATTCTCCTATGTCGATCACACCCTACTGATGCTTTCTAAAAAATTAACTCTAGAATAACTGCATTAATCCCGTCCTTGTCATTAAAACATATTCTCCTGAAACAATATTGCTAAAGCTCACCACAAATATAAATATATGTATATATTTTTTTAACTTATATGGTATAATATTTAGCTAATAATAATTTTACCTAAGGCAAATAAAACTATTAAATAATTAACCATTGTATTATAGAAAATATTTTACTCCCTTTAAAGACAGTTAAAGAAAACGTCCTGCTTTTCTATGCTATCCACCACGACTCTCTCCCCAGACCGGTTTCGCCTGCCTTACAGGACTCCTCAGTGAGGCTGTATCGAGTCGTGGTGAATAGCATAGGAAACCAGCGTCAACTTATTAGACAAGTTTCGTTGTCCAGCGGTAGGATATTAAATCCTGCCGTTGATGCCCTACTGAAATTGCATTCAGTAAATACGAGCATCAATTGTAGCGGGGTGGCTATGTATGTTAAAGCAAAAAGGAAAAATTCCCTACTGTCTTGGTGTATAATAGAAAATATTTTACTCCCTTTAAAGACAGTTAAGCAGGACGTTTTCTTTTAACTGTCTTTAAAGGGAGTAAAATATTTTCTATTATACACCAAGACAGTAGGGAATTTTTCCTTTTGCTTTAACATACATAGCCACCCCGCTACAATTGATGCTCGTATTTACTGAATGCAATTTCAGTAGGGCATCAACAGCAGGATTTAATATCCTACCGCTGGACAACGAAACTTGTCTAATAAGTTGACGCTGGTTTCTATGCTATTCACCACGACTCGATACAGCCTCACTGAGGAGTCCTGTAAGGCAGGCGAAACCGGTCTGGGAGAGAGTCGTGGTGGATAGCATAGAAAAGCAGGACGTTTTCTTTAACTGTCTTTAAAGGGAGTAAAATATTTTCTATTATACACCAAGACAGTAGGGAATTTTTCCTTTTTGCTTTAACCATTGTATTGTCTAAAATTTGTATTTTTTTTTACCTATGGGAAATTTCTTATTTTTAATAAACAAGGTGTCCACTAACTCAACCTACAAACTTTAGGGGTGATTCTACAATGAAAATACTTTATTTAAACAAATGTCTTAGCTTTTGAACCACAGGGTGTTAAAAATAACTTTAATACAAATTCAGATATTTTTTAAAAAGTTGGCAGACGCCTTCTATGCTTCAGAAGACATTTTTGGCACAAAAAAATAAATAGTAGGGTATATTTTAAGAAAAAATATGGTACGCCGCTGTATTTTTCAATATTAAAAATATTTTTTAAAATTTCCATGAAACCAATTTGATCTCCGGACTTTTTTATTTGATACCCTATTTAATTGAAGAATAAACATAATAAAGGTGATTTTTACTGCATAATTTGCTGTATGAAAGCTATACGAAGTGACCATGCCGAGAAATGGTTTTGATTTATTTACGCGAAAATCGTACATCTATCAAAAAAGTCAAGTGGGAATTTTGAAAAATATTTTTATTAAAAAAAATGCAGTGAAGTACATATCATTTTTTTAAAGTGTTTACCTTAAATCCTGCATGGACGACCCTGGTACAAAAATAGTTTTTCTTGTATGCCAAAAAATGGCTCCTTATATATAGGAGGCGTCTCCCAAATTTTTAAATATATCTAAATTCGCATATATGATTAAAAAAGACGTAATTAAAAAAATACACCCGTAGTTCAAAATCTAAGACATTTAGGACATTAATGAAGTTTTCTCCTAAGCCAACATTTTAAAAACATTACATTTTCTTGCTAAACTATTTAACCGTGTTTGAATACATCCCGGACAATGGTTTAAAACCAATATACTTATCTCTGTCGGGCGGGTATATGCATCGTACTCATTAAAAACGTTTTTTCGGTCATTTTTTGTAAACTTTTTAAATGGCAAGTGAAAAATTTTCATATTAAGTGTAAACTAACGTACATATTAACCTTAAAAAATAAAAATCATAGTCATAACCTAAAAAATTATTGGGCTGTGACGCAACGGTTTGAAAATCTACATTTTTTTGATTCTCATATTTATATTGTCATTTTCGAATACGGTTTGGACCACTAAGACGAATACGGTTAGCAAGAAAATTTGACTCTAATTGTCATTGTAGAATCCTCCTTTAAAGTTTGTTGGTTAAATTACTGGATACCCTGTATAATGACATTGATGACAATTAAGAATAACCGTACTACTCTACTTTAAGGTAGTAAATAATTGGTTCCCCTGTACATCTTACAGAAAAAAAGTATGATAACTTTTTAAAAAGACAAATCTAACAAAACCCTACTGCCAAATATTTAATAAGCGATAAATTATCACATTTCTGGTTCAGGTAGTACCAAACAGACAGCAGCCACCAGAAAACAATTTGTTATAAGGCAAATACAGTCACTGATTTATTGACACTTTTTCTCATGTCAGTGACAACATTTATTTTACAGGTGCCTGTTTGGTTTTACCTGAACCGAAAATTACATTTATTTAAATAATAGAAGATTCGCTTATTATTTTTTTAAACTTGGAGGGTTTATCATATTGGTTTCTTTGAAAGGTATCTTACATTCTCTTTTAATTCTTTTTGTCATACCCTGTATATCTTAAGCAATAATACAAAACTGATTACTAATTTAAACAGTACAGAATTAACCAAATACAGAGATATTTTTGTTTATTTTGTACAATAAAAATATAAAAGTAATGAAGGGTGTAAATTAAAAATTCGACACCCGGTACAAACAGTGCGTTATTAAAGACATTAAATTTTAAGTCTGAAAAGGCTGGGCAGATTTGTGGCCTAAACGTTAAATTTTTATTTGAGTTTTTGTTTTCAAGATCAGCTTATTATGCCCCTGTACCAGCACCAAAGTGGTCCCATTCTCTTTAGATTGGTGTGTGCTAGGGTAAAGTGAAATTTTTGCCACTTATTAAACAAAAAAAAGTGGTATTACTTAGCATCTTGAGGTAGCCCACTAATTTTGAAAATTAATCATAAAAATTTTGACTGCAAAAAAATTTGAACAACCTCTGATAATTAACAAATATTACCACTTCAAACGCAAGTTTTACTCTCGTGGTTAAAAGAAGCTGATTTTTTTTTATTTTTGGACAATCCACGAAGGCTAAAAGCCTAAATACTAACGTACCGTGAGTGTCTGTTATTTTTGTTTTTTTTAAATTACAATAGCCATTTTTTTCTTAACTAATAAGAAGGAAATAGAACATTTTTAAAAATGTTTTTTGTTTGCAATCAACTATTTTTACTTATCATAAATTTTCAAAATTAGTGGGCACCCCAAGATGCTAAGTAATTTTTAAAATAACAAATTTTACCACCAAACTAAAAAAAATAAATAAATAATTTCACTCCACCCTAGTGTGTGCCCAATCAACAACCATACAATAATAACATTATTATTTCCGCTTAGCTTTAGAAGCCTTCATTATTTTCCTATCGAACTATCTATGTATGTGATGATCATGCAAATACATTAACGTAAAAAATCATCGATAATTCCGCATTTTGCAGTAATTAACGTAAACAGCTTATTTACCATTCAATAAATTAATTTTTTAATGAGTTTTATTGAGTTTTTGGCCTTTTTGTTTAATTATGATTTACGCCCAAGGTGATACAGAAGGTAAGAAAGGATATTCAGAAGTTATTGAAACTATCTAAGTAGTAGACAATTGGCATTTGTTAAAAAAAAACGATTATTATTGATGATCTGTTGTATTGCTTTTCATTTTAAAGGACTTCTGTAGTTTATCTATTTGTTACTAAAAATAATGTATCCTTAGTAAAAATCATATTTTCAAATAAAAAGAAACTATTTTAAAAACAACCTATTAAAATGACTTAAAATAATAAAATAAAACTTTTCATTTAAAAATTTTACTACTAACATATGGTGGTGCGTCTCCGAACGGAACAAAGGAAATCCCATGTAAATTTTAAAGGGGTTAATTATTGGCTCCCCTGTACATTTTATAGAAAAAATGTAATACTTTTTGAAGAGACCAATATGGCAAACCAACGTACCAAGTTTTAAAAAATTTAATAAGCGAATTTTAAATTATTTAATTAAATGTAATTGTAAAATTACTAAACTTTCAGTTAAGGTAAAAACCAAACAGGCACCTGTAAAATGAATGTTGTCACTGACATGAGGAACAATGTTATTAATGAAATGAAATGAAAAGTCTATATTTGTCCAGAAATAAAAATTTTACATAATAATGCCCACGTTTTTGTTTCTTATATTTACAGGGATCTTGTTGTAAATTTTTATTATTGATTAATGAACATTCTTTTGTATATAGGACAGGTTACACTTCATGTCATTAAGATTTTCCTTATATCAGATGTAGTGGTTGTGAGCTCTTTTACAGTCCCCCAATAAACTCTTATTCTCTTTTACAAACATGACTGCTTCATATATATAAGGACAGACAAGGTTATGAATATTTGATTCAATAAATTTTGGTTTGCAAACCAACAGATTTTAGGCTGAAAATACTAATTATACACCTTTTCTGAAGCAACAAGATTCTGTTTGCCTCCGCACCTCTCGCCCAAAAAATGATGCCATATCGCAACCGTGAATGTACATATGCATGATATGCCAGTCTCAGTGTTTATGTTTAACGAGAGAACTTTTAGTGCATAACCAATACCCTGCAATCTTACCAGCCAAAGCGTCGGTGTGATGTCTCCAGTCCAATCTATAATTCACCTCACTTCCCAAAAATGTAGTATAAACAACTGTTTTTAGTGATTTTTTCCGTTTTGAAAAATAGTTTCCGTTTGGTTCATTTGGTAGTTAAATTTAATTATTTTTGTTTTTTCAACATTTAACAGAAGATTGTTTCTGGAAAACCAGCTCTCGGGGGCACTGGCACTTAGAGCACCCATGATTTTCTTAGACTCAGACTCATCTTTCTCGGGTGAGAAACTAACTGATGTGTCTTCGGCAAATGGAATGGTGCTTGTACTATAGAAGATAATTCATTTGTGTAGATAGTATAAAGTAAAGGTCCCAGGACAGAGCCCTGTGGAACTTCTCTCAGTACAGTTTCAGGTTTAGAGAATAAATGAGTTCCATTTGTTGCCTTTGAGATAACAATTTGCTGAGGATCTTTGAGATATAACTCAATCAACCTATTTGCAATGCCTCTAATATCATATTTCTCTAATTTTAATAAGAAAGCTTTATGATCTACACTGTCGAAAGCTTTTGATAAATCCGGATACATAGCAATTGTGGATTTTCCAGAGTTTAATGACTCAAGTATTTTAGTAAGAGCCTGAAAGATTGCTCTAATAGTGGATTTTTTGTGTTAAAAAGCATTCTGGGTATCTGAAAGCAAGTTCTCTTTTTCCATAAATCAGTGACAGTTAGTATTTAAAAAAGATTATATGTATTATTCAACCGACGAAAAACTACCCATAATTAAGTGGCATTATGCGGGAAACTGTTTTAGAGCAGTAACTGAAATGTTTATTTCCCCACCAAGCACATTCCGTCCATTTTAACTTTTAAACGTGCTGTCAGTAAGTTTGAGTCCAAAGATTGATAAAACAAAAAATATGTTTCTTGTATTCGACTTTACGTTAGATTTCACAAAGCCTTAAAACAAATTATATGCTGGTTTCTGCCGTCTGGTTTGACCTGAACCGAAAATTTGATAACTTTGCAATTGCATTTAATTGAATAATTCAAGATTCGCCAATTTTTTTTTTTAACTCGATACGAAGGTTTGTCTGATTGGTCTCTTTATTCTACATTTTTTTGTAAAATGTACAGGGCAGCCAATAATTAACCCCCTTAAAATTTACACAGGTTTTCCTTTGTTCCGCTCGGCGATGCATCACTTAGTATAGTGTGTCTACGTAAGTTGGCATTATATTGAAAACCTTTTTAATATTAATTTAAGAAAAAACAGAAACTCTTTATAAAAATCTCTGCATTAACCATAACCTAAAAAGCAACCATCAGATATCAATTTATATTAATCATATTCGAGGTGTGGCCAAAAACGTTATTTTAAAAACTGAAATTAAAATCCAAAAATATGATTTTCTTTAAGTGTGACAATCAAAAATCTGATCCAGGAGAACGATTTTAACGAATAGTGCCAATATCTCGAAAACTGACGATTTTTTACTCTTATTATTTGATGTTTTTCTGGATGTTTATGGGTTGTTTCATCAACCCTTTTAGTATTATAGTTGACTTTCCGAAGACTCTGTATAAATAAGAAAAATTATTTGCGTAATAATTTACAAAAAAGGTTGATTTACACACCATTAAAGCAGGTGTTTCTAGGATTTGTCCTTAATTTTTATCTCGATCTGAATTAGTACAAGTTTATTTTATTTCTCATTTTATATTAGCATTATTTATTAAGTTATTTAAAAACAATAATATTACCGTGGTTTTCAATAAAAAATATACCGAACAAAAATAGCTAAATCTTAATTATTAGGTTATACTTTATCTTGTCATCTAAAGTCTACTCGACGAATGTAAATAATCCTTGACTTTTGTTTATGAATCAAACTGGTACTAAAAATAACACATGGACAAGTACTATAGTATCCTTACTTTTATTTGACTATTGGTAATCAGAAAAGCCCAAAATTTTTTATTGATAGTACCAACCAATTTGTATGTTGTAAAGTATTCGATGCATATTTTCCATTAGTTCTATATAGTGTATTTAAAACATAGAAGTCCTTTCACACATATGTAACTGGGTTGCCTACCAACTTAGAGGAGTAAAAGAACGATAATATCAGGTCATAATAAAGTTGATACAAGCAATTGATTACAATAATAAAAAATAGGTTATTCCATTTAAAATTTTAAAATTACCCAACCTAGAGAAAGCTATAAACTTGGCAACCTTGGAAATATACTCTTTAAATTCTGCATGTTTAGTTACCCCTTTGCACAAAATTTGGTTTATTTATATCTAACGGTTGCTGAGATAATCCACTGTTCCGATTTTTTACTAACCCTGTATGGTGGCCCATTCGTAAAATGTCTTACTGGAATGAGTTTTTGTGTTCAAAAATATTAATTTTATTTTCATTTTTCTACACATACCATGCAAAGGTCAAATTCATCGTGTCTTTAAATTGGCATGAACACAATTGACAAAGAACCAAATTTTACTTACAATAATCTATGAAAAATACAATATTCCTTACACTTTTTACAAACCTACTATTTTAAATTAGAGCATGTTTGCTGCCTTTTTTTAATTTTATTTCTTCTTTTTTACAATTATCATCTTTAAAAAATATCTTAAAAAAATTTAACTCTTTGATTTCACCTCATGTAAATGAAATGTATAATAACCAGAATAATATTTTGAATGTTTGTATTTCAATTTTGATTGTTATTTTTAAACCTGTTTGACTTTTTGAAATCTTCCATGTACAAGTAGTAAGTTTGGTAATAGGTTTGTTCTGCAGAATTTTGGAAACATGTTAGCAACAATCTTAAAACGCAGAAATTGTTAGAAACATTACTCAGAAATAAAAGCAAAGTTTTCTGCTGCAGGACGAAAATAAACAAGGCGTGCATACAGCTTATGCGTCAATACAAAGAAGGTTATGTTAAATACTTGCTAGTAGTTTTGGAGAAAGTTTGCAAACTTTTTAAACAGTTTCCAACATGTTTGCAACATCCTGCGCTACTGCTTGAACAATAAACAATTTTTATAATGCTACAAACGTGGCACTGCTGGAGCGACAGATTTGACGTGCGCAGAATCCGAACGGTTGAAAACATTTCTGATAGCCTGCTGGAACAAACCTAAACAGAATAGGTTTAAAGAACTTTTTAACCGACCTTTCAGAATGAAATAAATATAGTTCTAACTATACTAGACTAATTTTTTCTCTCTGCCGTACGTTTTTCTTGCGGCAAAGCAGGTTAGGTGGGAAATATGATCGATAATAAAGGGGCGCATTCAGAATTGACAACCTCGGTTCAAAATTAACCTTTTCACCGAACTAAAAAAGGTACTTGAAGTGTTTTTTAGAATATAGTAAAAATCACAAGCACGTGTAATTTAATTGGTTGAAAACGCTTCAGACGGTCATGCCTCACATTGGGGGTCATGGTTAGTTCTGGTTAGTTAAATCTTTTTTTTTTAATTTGCTTTTTAATTCGCTTTAAACCAATCAAATTACATGTGTTTATGCTTTTTACTGTAGTAGTCTGTGATTTTAAGTTAATGATTACCGATTTAATAGTAATAATAGTAAACTAAAAATCAAAAAATAAAAAAATTTTGAAAAAAAATTGAATTGACTTGAAGAAAATAATAAACTCGACTATCATTAAAAAGTAAAAAAATAATAATAATAAAAACAAGAAGTAGGGTAATAACATAGTGCTAAACTACTAAATGTTAATAACTAAATAACCAAACGCTTCCTTTACTTGGCTACACTCTTTTAAATTAACTTTAAATTACAATAAATCATCTTTTATGTTTATTGGCAGAAATAAAAACATACAGCCGATAAAGAAATATTCATTAATAATAACAGCATTAAATACATTGATTGTACGAAATTTCTGGGACTCTTTATAGATGAAAATTTAAGTTGAAAAAATCATATTGAAACCTTGTGAAATTTCATATCACCATTGATAGGAATTTTATTTAAAATAAGAAATTATGTTTCTCTAAACATTTTAAGAAATATATATTTATCATTAATTTATTCAAAATTACAATACTTAATTTCAGTTTGGGAAAGTGCATCACTTACAGTATTAAAACCTTTAAAAAAATTACAAAATAAAATTATTAAATGTATTCACCAATTACCGTTTTTAGAACCAACTATAAATTTATACAAACCAAACAAATATTTAGATATAGAATCCCTATTTAAGCTAAAATTATGTACAGTAATACATTCAATTATTAATAATAACAAAATGTCAACTTTAAATATCGTCAAAATATCGCATAATAAAAATACACGGCAAATAAATTTCTTTAAAACAATTGCGATTAAAAGTAATTTTGGAAAAAAATCAATCTTATATAATGGTATCTTGACATATAACGGTTTGCCAGAAAAAATAAATTTATAAGAAATCCAAAATTATTTAAAAAACATTTAAAAAACTATTTAAATTAATAACTTATTTTTATTTTAAAAAATACAGGAATGTAAATATACATATTTAATTATTATTATTTCCTATTATTATTAAGTTTCTTTTTTGACTTTTCTGACTCTTATGATTGTTTATATTGTATAATATTTATGTTTAAGTTTGTTTATTTGGATTAGACAATCCCTGTAATGAACTTTTATAAGTTATGGTAGAAAGATTAAAGCTTGATATTATTATTAAATATTTTAAGGTAAATATCCATTTTTGTTTGGATGCATAGGATCATAAAAGTTATAACAAAACAGACTTTTCCAACATAGGTTCTTATTACGAAATGAATGGTAATTGTTCTAGGCTAATGGCTTCCGCAGTCATGGCCAACTCAAAAAATAGTTTGACGATTTTTGACGTAAATCTAAAAATTCATAAAAAGTGTTATATTATCCTAAAGGAAAAATAATTATATTTAAAAATGTGCAAAAAACAAAATGGCCGCTATAAGAAAAATAAAGTTGATCTGAAAATCGAAACATTAAAATTAAAATCTGAACACATAAATGCATTGCTTTTAAATATTTGCCCCAACAATGATTTTACTTACAGAGTCCAACAATTATTTGTAATGAAAAACTTATAGCACTTTTTGAAAATGCACATTTTCACTTCTTTCTAAATATCTGAAAAACCAACCAATAACACACTGTATTTAGATTTCCTTCCGATTGGAGAAAAAAATATTAGATTTTCTTATATGTTTTGGTTAGTTCTCATAACTTAATTAAAAACCAATGTATTACAATTAGTTTACTTTTTGACAAAGAAATCTAAGACAGTATTTTTATTTGCTTCTATAATACGCGCTAAAAACAACCAATAACAATTTGCAGGTTATTCCACCAAAGTTGCTTTGAATGCAATTCGCATTCACGGACATAACAAAATATTGGGAAATATGTCTAGACAATAAAAACAAGCGGCGAAAAACAAGTTTAAGGAAAAATAAACTTTATATCTTTGTTTTTCCTTTAATTTTATGGAAAATGTAAATGACATGGAAAACAAACCATGCATTGTTTGTGTTATTTAAAAAATGAACTAAAGAAAGCGACTTTCTTATGTAGTTGTTATTATACAGGGTATTACTTTACCTTATATCCCTATTTGGGGGAGAAGGGAAAGCCCTCCGCGGGCGGCAGTTCCCACAATCTAGAAACTCTGGGGATAAAAGAACAGAGCACAAAGTGGGAAAGTTCGGGGCCTGTCCAGTTGGACCGTATAGGATGCATACGCGCGGAACCACGCGTTTCTCTGTTGGGAACCGTGAGTGGAGGAATTATGCTGGACAATTCTTCAGAGCAGAAGCCATGGAAGTACCTATAAAAAAGCGATAAATCCCCCACAGCCCGACGATGGGCAAGAGAGGGAAGCCTTCTTGTAAGTGAAGGATCATTAATGAGACGAATAGCTCTTCACTGAATAGAATCAAGAATGCTTAGGGTTGTGGGGGGACTGCCATGCCCCAGATAAGGGCAACAATATTCCAAGGGAGGCCGGATTTGGGACAACATATAAAAGTGTATAAATTAGAAGCGGGAAAATACTTTTTGGCTCGAAAGAGAAATCCAAGCTTTTTTGAAGCTGCCGTTGCTATAGATACAATGTGTTTATGCCAGTTAAGGTTATTTTCAAATGTGACGCCCACAAGATTAAAGGTATCTTTGCTCTGTAAACTTGGTCGCTCATAAGTAGAGGATGAGTATTTGATGACTCTTTTCGCGACAAGGAACATGATTGTGTTTTGGATGCGATCGGATAGAAAGAAAAGACGTAAATACGTATATAAAAAAAAAATAGTGTTATCTATTATAAAAATACCAAAAAAAAAATCGGTTGTCTGCAAAGCCGGTTTACTTGACGATAGTTGAACGTGGCACAACGTCGAAAGAAATCATTACTCTTGATTTCGCCGCAACTATCCTTGCTATAAACTCATTGACGCCACATTCACATTTTTCACCGCACGCTCACTCAAGTAGGAGAGAAGCGTGATGTCGAACGACCCGGAGATTGTGCCTTCTTATCGCTGGTTCCGCGCTCTCCGCTAGCACTTCAAGCCTTAAAATGGAACGCGCGAGGTAACGGCAGCATGAGCCAGGCTTTTTGGTGCGTGCAGCCGGGTCCATCGAGTTATAAGACGTTGTCACGTCAAAAATTAGAAAGCCATGAGTTAGTAATAAACACCTATATATTTTATTTAATATGCGAGATCTATTTATCATCTTAAAAACAATAATAGGTTGCTGAATTTCATTTTTAGTTGTTCTTTAAACATTGAAGTTATTAAATAAAAACCCAGGTAGTTATATAAATTAGCATTTTATTTAAAAATAAATTATTTGATTTGTTTAGGCTGTGTGGACGGAAATTGTCCCCACCCTCAGCTTTTTGTAACCTCAATTTTTTCTTTTGTAAAATTTAAGTATTACTAATGGGAGGATATAAACTACTTTTGTCGTAAGGAAAATAATAGTTGCAACTAATCAAGAGGGCAGATGGGCGCCATCTTTAATAAAAATATTTTGTTGTTATAGCTGACCACCGTGCAACATTGTAGTGATTTTTTAATAAAATGGGTTTGTGAGCATCGTGTATATGTATGTCGAATAAGGAAAAGAAGGATGATAATAAACTCAAAAGAAAATGCATCAGTTTCAAAATAATACGATTATAGGAAATATCTAATAAAATATTTACAAATGTATTAATTTTATTATAAATGAACCTTTCTCACCAAATGTCAAAAGGCCACAACTTGCAGCTTGCCTTCTATTATTGTAAAATTCCCATAATCAAAACAAACACCCCATCTAAAGAATTCTTTCCTATGGGACTTCCCATGTAATAAAACCTTTGTATCTACGCCTTATTAACATCTTTAATTGACTCAGTGTTATACAGGGTGACCAATTTTTCTTTGCATATATTCTTAAATTGTATTGTTTTTACGATTTTAAGGAAATACAGAAACACTATACTTTTTAAAGAATAAGAATGGTTTAAAGTATCGATATGTCATAGTAAATAACTATTTTTTTATTTTAGTCATTTTAAAATATGATTGCAACCTGTATTAAGTTATGTTGCTACGACAAAAAAAAGTATATTATATAAATTAACCAAAATTCTTTTAATTTTCAAACGCTAATATGAAAAATAAAAGATAGAAATAAAAATTGTATAGTAAATACATTTTTACTGGGTATAAATTTTAAAAAGTTTGGATAATTTTGGAGAATTTAGAATAAGTCGATAAAATTTACAAAAGTAAACTTCGCGTTTGAAACTTAGATGAAAAATAAGAAGCTCCAAATCATAATGCAGTTTTGAAAATACACAATAGAGAAATATTGCGCAGTAAAATAAGGCCAGGCACTAATAATACCGGCCTTATTTTGACATCTAAGCTTGCGCAGAAGCCTGGTGGGATAAGGACTCCCTTAATAAGGATAGTGCCTGGCTTTATTTATATCGGTTTTAGGTTGTGCCTTGTTTTGGTCTTATTTTAACTTCGAATCTGTTCGTGTAAACCGAACGGCTGCCGAGCACAAAATCGAAAAGTTTTTAGAAGTACAAATACTTAAAACCTTACTTTTTCAAATGTATTTTTTAATTGTGTAAAACAAAACACTACAACACAAAACAATAAAGAAACGCAACTAAAATGTTTTCCCCTTTTTTTAGGTTAATGGTACTGTCAAGAGTGGCTTTCCAGTGACGCAAATAGAGCGCTCCCGAGTAGCTCAGGAGCATTTCGTTCTACTTTATGGCGTTCCAGTGACGGAAAGTGTTATACACCTGAGCTACTCCGTTTTTCTTTCCCCTTGCCCTCATGCACCAACCCCTCTTTTGGTTTTTGTGCTTCAAACGTGTTTTTTATAGTTAAGGATGGATTTAAATAAGGCAACTTGCAATAATTCTCTAATTTTAAGAGTCTTACAATTTTTACACCGCGTTTTAATATTTACGATTATAAGGTTTTTAATTGATACATAACTATTATATTAGAAATATACAGGGTGTTTCTAAACAATTGCGAAACGTTAAGGAAGGTGATTTCTTGTTCAAAATAAAGGGTAGTTTGCTTTATAAACATGGAGTCAAAATTTAACCATTAGGGAGATATGGCGGTACAAAAATAGCGAAAAATATTTTTATTTTTATCTGAAAAACGAAATGCGCTAGAATTGTGAAATTATACGGAAATATTGCCATTATAAAAATACACTTTCTGAATATTTTTGCACTTTTTAGAATCAATGGAAGTGGTTAGTTCTGGTTAGATAGACTACCTCTATCGTTCTTCCTAACCAAATTTAAACACAGACTTAAGCAATGACCTCGAAAAATATAAATTTGAGTGTTTAGTGTGTATTTAGAAACTTTTTCAGCTTTCTATTTTTTTAAATTAACTTTGCGATTTAAAATAAAAAATATAAAATGGAACTCATAACGTGTCAGGACGGAAAAATTTATTTTATAAAAATCTATTTCTTTTTGCTGTCACCTATTACGAAATTTGCTATATTTTTTCATTTGACATTACTACAGTAGTTTAAACACAATATATTTTTTGTTTTTAAGATCAAAAATAAAAACAGATTCATTTTAAAAATTTTAGCGATGTCTCCTAATTGTTGACTATTGGACCCTATGTTTATAGGGCAAACGTCCCTCTTTAGGGTTATTCATGAAGAGTGTCTTATTAAAGACCTTGGAAACTACCAAAAATACATTTTTTTTTAAATTTTGGCGTTAGGTTTAAGTAATATTGCAAGTATTTCATGTTTTTGGGACTTCTGGTTAAACTGGAAGTTTGTTTTTAACTTGCTTATTTTAATAAAGCACTCCATATAATACTATTTGGATTCTGCATAAAATTTTAAGAAAATTTGGTGCTTCATGTGCGTAAACTTAAGTCTAAGGTACGTTTACATCTGACATTTATTGCATGATATTTATGTCAGATAGAAACTCTGGCTAATGTAAACGGTCAAACATTTATGTCTGATATAAATTTTTAAATATTTACATTAGCCAGAATTTCTGTCCGACATAAATATCATGTCGAGCGATTGGATAAATATCATGCAATAAATGTCAGATGTAAACGTACCTAAGCTGTTTTAAAGTGATTAAAGTTTATTATACATGAGATGATATACAAGCAATAATATTTATTTATTTTTCTATAAACAAAATCCCCTGCTTATAATATTCTTGTCTAACAGGACAAACTTTACCTAGATTTTACTTTATATGTTGTTACTAATGGAAAAATTAATAATTTCACAAATTCTTAAGTACTTAGAAAAACACAAAATTTTGCATGACAGACAGTATGGATTTCGCCACAAAAGATCTACAGCAGATCTTCTTCCTTCGTATCACACTGTTGGAATAAGTCTTTTGAATTTCTAGGTGAGTCCCAGATCGTTGCTCTTAATATATCCAAAGCTTTTGACCAGGTCTGGCATGCCGCACTTCTTAATAAACTTCCTCCTATAGTCTTTCAACTAAACTCTGTACTTGGCTCTCTAGTTATCTATCTGATCGACGTATATCAGTTATTGTGGACGCTCATTCTTCAAGCTTTCACCAAGTAAATGCTGGAGTCCCTCAGGGCTCAGTTTTGGCACCAACATTGTTTCTTCTTCACATCAACGACCTTCTCTCGTCCACAACTGATTCCATTCATAGTTTCGCCGACGATAGTACCCTTCACTCCAGTTTTCAGGTTCCTAAACCCATCACTAAACCTGACTTGGAAAACAAACGCAGAGCGATGCAGATATCCCTTTCGCAGGATCTTAATTTAATATTGGATTGGGGCACCAAAAATCTCGTCCATTTTAATGCATCCAAATCACAATCATGTTCCTTGTCGCGAAAAGAGTCATCAAATACTTATCCTCTACTTATGAGCGGCCAAGTCTTACAGAGCAAAGACACCTTCAATCTTGTGGGCGTCACATTTGAAAGTAACCTTAACTGGCATAAACACATTGTATCTATAGCCACGGCATCGGCAGCTTCAAATAAGCTTGGATTTCTTTTTCGAGCCAAAAAGTATTTTTCCGCTTCTAATTTATACACTTCACACAGCATTCTTGATTCTATTCAAAGAAGAGCTATTCGTCTCATTAATGATCCTTCACTTACAAAAAGGCTTCCTCTCTTGCCCATCGTCGGGCTGTGTGGGATTTATCGATTTTTATAGGTACTTCCATGGCTTCTGCTCTGAAGAATTGCCCAGTATAGTTCCTCCACTCACGGTTCCACAACAGAGAAACTCGTGGTTCCGCGCGTATGCATCCCTATACGGTCCAACTGGACAGAGCCCCGAACTTCTCACTTGTTGTTCTTTTATCCCTAGCGTTTCTAGATTGGTGGGAACCTGCTGCCCCTTGAGGTCTTTCCTACCCCCCGCCCCCAAATCTTCAAGTATTTAAGTCTCGTGTCAACAAACTTTCCTCTTACTCTCGCTTAAGACACCCACGGTACGTTAGTATTTAGGATTTTAACCTTCGTGGTTTGTCCAAAGTTTAAAAAACTATACTTTTTTGGTACACCCTAAAAACTAAAAACTTTTCTACTGCTTTGTGTGGTCGTGGACATGGTTAATGCAAGTAAAATTTGCTTTAAAAATGTATAAGGAACGATGTTAACCAAAACTATATCGATACTTTACCCTCTGACGATTTCTCACCCATTTCTACTGGTGTAGGTGGCTTCAAAGAGTTAAATTTTTCTATTATTTGACCTATCAGACCATGAAAGAATAAATTAATACCTTGACTCTTGCGGTTTCACACACTTTATTCTTTGAATAGGCCACTTGAAGGAATGTGAGAAATATCATTAAGACATATTTGTTTTCTGATCTTTTAATGCTAAGTGAGATTCTTTTTATTTATTTACCGAAAAGCAATCAATAATATTAAGCAACACAACAACTAATGTTGATACATTATCTTAATGAGAAAACTCATGCAAACAAAATTATATAGGGTGATTCAAAATCGATCACGTAACTTAAGGGGGTGATTCTACTTGACAAAATAAGGGTAGAGCTTCATATAATTTTTTCAAAATGTCATTCGTTTTCGAGTTACAAGCCGTCAAAGTTCAATTTTTATTTTGGTTTTTTTCGCCATATTGCATATATTTTTTTAACCAATCCAGTTGATATTTGGCACACAAATCGAGCTTTGCAGATTCTAAAATTTTAAGACAAAGTAACTTTTTTTAAATACCGCCAGAGGGCACTCTTACCTAAAAACTGTAAAATTTATTTTACATCATATAATTTTTTTATTTTGACAGATATCGCAAAACTGGGGGCGCCATTTTATAGTTGCTATATGCTGCTGCAAGTTTATTGCGGATTCGTTTTACAGTCGGCAATTCGCTTTTTAATATTGCAAAAATAGGGCAAGGTACCAACGTGCAAAAATGTAAAATAAAGTTAGAAACCAACCTAGCTATTGACCGGTATTTAGAATAGCTGCTAAAAATGAAAAAATCGAACAAAAAAGAGCCACCGCTGTTACAATTTTCCTCATTATTGCTGCCGCTAACCCTCCCGGGAGATGAAATTTAAGAAAAACAAGCAAGAAAGTGGTGGTCACTCAACTAGTAACTTTGGGTGGGGCTGGTAAAGTCCGCGCGTTTAGTGAAGAGGCTACTGACTTCATCATTATCTACGCGAAATCGTCTGTAACTCTCTTTCAATCGCGGTTTCGAGGGCTTCTTATCGTTACCTAGGTAGTAGGCATTTTAAAGATTTAATATAAAAAAATAAATAACATTTTAATTTATTAAGGGAATAAGAGGGAGATTTTGCGCAGAAAATGATGACGTCAATGGCCTCTTTACTAAATGCGCGGACCCTACCCATAAAATAACCATATTTTTCCTTCTAGACTTGCAGTTGCAACTGCAAGAAAAATCAGTCCAACTGGTAAAGTTGCAAGTTGCAATAAAGTTGCAGAATACGCTGCCAAAAATCCGCTGTTCGCGTACTGCGCAGGCCTACCACAAGTTGCAGAAAGAACTTGCCGACTGTAAAACGGACTTAAGTAACATTTTGGCATTTTAGGTACATGACATCGATTTTATGCAAATAGTCCCCGGTCTAGTAATGAAATGGATTCTTATAATAAGAACACGATTAGAAACTTTAGGGGGGTTTCTTATAACGAGATCTACCACGAATATTCATACCACGTAGCAGCGGAAAGCGCGCTTACTCAAACCGTCAATATCAAACATTTAGAGTGTCGTAACTGGGCAAACGCGTTTTCTGTTTGTGTCGGAGAAAGCATTCACGCTCACTGTTTTACATGCAATTTTTAAACATTATACCAAAAATGGTAGGTTGAACAGTCACGGAACCATAATCAAAATTGACTATTTTTGGGTATGGGCTTAACCGGGTTTTGTGATTGTAACCCTTACCATTTTTGGCAAAACGTAAAAAAATTGCATGTCAAACGTTGCGGTAAACTTGTCCGACTAAAAAAGTGACGCGTTCGCCCAGTCCGACACCCGAAACATTTGAGATTGACAGACTGGTTAAAGCGCTGCTTCCATATATGACGGTATGGATATTCGTGGTCTCGTCAAAAGGAACCTTTCAAACAAGGTTTTAAAAAGTGTTCTTATTAGGGCCGGCCCGAGGGGTAAACCGGTTAGGTAACCGTCTCAGACGGCATGTTTTCAGGAGCGGCAAAATAATCCCGGCTTAACCATAATATTGTTCGCTTTATGCAAAAGTTCTGTTTTTAAATTTTAAAAAGTAAATTTTCTTATAGGGGTGGCAAATTGTAGCCGCCTCAGGCGCCATTTTCTTCTAAGGCCGGCCCTGGTACTTATCATGAAGTCCATTTTATTACTGGCCCAGGTCTTTTTATATTAAATATTTTACCGAATCTTTACAGAAGTCATAAATGTGCCTGCCCAAGCAGCAAGCTGACGTCATTATGACGTCATTTTTAAGTCATTTTTGGTCATAGGAAGTCATCAGACCAAAATTATGACGTTATTTTAACATCATTTTAATGACGTGTTTTGACGTCGTTTAAGTGACGTTTTTTTGACGTCATTTTTTCGTCATACTAGCTCATAGAAATATAATGGCGTCATGTTTAGAAATCCCGCCAGAAAAATTTTTGTGACATTATATGATCTCGTGTCAAAATCCAACCGAAATATCATATGACAGAAAAATAAAACTAATAATTTAACAAAATTAAAATAGGAAACAAACTCTACCGATAGATGGCGCAATGGACAATAAACTACTACGTTTATTTAACATCTTCGCTTTTTATCGCCTACACCGTACCGATGAGACCAAAATATTTCGAGACCGGTCTGCGGTTGGTGATCTCAATTAGCTTTGAAGAAATATCTTCGGATAATGTAAAAATCTGCATCTTCAGGTTGGACAGTGTCCCGAGAGATGCGATCTTGCAATGCAAGGAAATTGTAAGCAGTAAGGAGTTTTTTCGTATTTTAATTTTCAAATAAAATATCGTATCCTTTTAGTTTAAAAAAAAAAAAAATATATATATATATATATATATATATATATATATATATATATATATATATATATATATATATATAACAAAGGTGGGAGTAGTCGTGACTGACTAGTTAAGAAAAAATATTCAAAACCAGGAGGTTATTGGGGATGCAGTCATATATGACTGCATATATAACGTCTTTGCTGACCAAACATGCCTAAAAAGAGACGTTAATAAGACGTCAGCTTGCTGCTTGGGTGCAGTGACTTAGATTTCTACCTATTTTTTTAGCAAAAAGTAGTTAAACAAATACAGATAAATGATAAAAATATTTTAAGAATTTAAAATTAAAAATAAGTTGCAGAATTGATGACGTTGCCGTTTGTAGTACTTTATTAATTGAAGATAAGATAACCGTATCATACTAATAATACAAAATGAATTGTTTAGTGTATACTATACAAATTCATAATTATTAAATGATTAGCAAAATGTAGGTTGACTATAAATAATAAAAATTCATCTCAAATGACGATGAGAAAGTATCAGTGCAAGACCTCGACTTGTGGACTGGTAACAAGATTTTAAAATAATAATTATTGGTGTCATTGTAAGTCAAAGAAACGCTGAGTCCTGCATTCTTAATTTATGTGGGTCACACAGTGCGACGGTGTATAGTTTACAACTTTTACATACCGAATGTTATTGTTTTCGTAAGCCTATTTGCAACATCCTTTGACATTGAATGACGAGGTTAAATTTTTGGAGTACCTTATTGTTTAGACATCTATTATGTGTTTTTGCCTTAAAAATCATTAGGACAAGATGAAATTAAAAAAAAACTTGCTAAACGACCGCCGGAGGTTTTCATCAGATATTATCAAAAACCGCCGTCCGGCGGTTTTTTATATTTACGTATATGGAAACTGCCGGACATATTCATTAATTTGTTATTACAATCTGTTTTACTTATTTTATCGGTAAATGCCGTCCTGCGGTTTTGTTTATAAAAACTATTAAAAACCGACAAAAATAATTAATTAATCTATTCTTAATAATTATTTATTTTGCTGTGCCTCTAAAAGTTTAGTTTTTTTTTTGTTGTGGTTTTTATCATATTATAATATAAATTATCATATAAACCACTATTGTATTTATCCCAACGTTTCGTTGCTGGATTGCCACTATATCAAGGGCCTATAATTGAAAAAGACTAGAAAACTATTTCGTCATATAGACCCAATAATTTACAACACCAAAAACACATAAAAATATTGTTAGGCAGAAAACGCAAAGGAATAACTTATTATGATGCCAATCGTCACCAATAAAATTAGGACATAACTTAAAATTCTGAAAAAGTGGAAAATTATTTGTCTGAAAATTAAATTATAAATCAATAAAAAAGTAAGAAAAAAAATTATCCGGAAAAATATATATAAAAAACAAGTCAGGTACTTATCCGGAATTCGAACTGAACCTGTAACTTACGTGTCAACACTCGTAACCCTGTAACTATGGGACAACTTGAAATAGTTTTTTAAATGTTGATATATATGATTAAAAAAATAATCCGTGTTTATTAATTATGTATCTTTTTTCGTTTTCATGAGAATTTTAAGTCTGTTTCACCCCTAATAAATGCATACTTTAATATTACTTGGTTTTGGTTCTATGAAACCATCAGGTTTTTTTCCTTGACGCTAAAATACTCCTGGCTTTTTTTCCTAAAGGGTACATTTTTTAACTTATGAAGAGCTTCGACAAAATCTTTGTAGGTGTCAAACGTGTTTTCAAGTTAAATTTTTATTTGTTGATCAATAATAAAAATAATATTAAACAATAAATCAAATAACCATTAAAGTTTAAGTTAATTAGGTTAACTTTAACTATTATTCGGTGGTTTTTAATGGTTTTATGAAAAAACCTCCGGACGGCGGCATCTACCGATAAAATAAGTAAAACCCGCCAGTTTTAACACTTTCAGCCTTTATTACGTAAATATAAAAAACCACCGGACGGCGGTGTTCTTCTTATAGTTGAGTAAAATCGCGGGCGGTGGTTTAGCCAGTGCCAATGGCGCAACTCTTAACCAAAAAAATACGGAAGCTAGATATTGGCGTAATTTTTGAAATACACATATAGGGCCACTTTACGTCACTGGGCAAGTGTACCATATGAAACTATCTTCTGGAACCATTAGACCGGTGGACCATCAAAACTAACTTTGCATTTTTCAAAAACCAACAACTTATTTGACTAACTAAATTTATTTTGGGCATACCCCTCACTAGGGAGTACAGCCCGTACGGAAACTTAACTACAACTTTAACTTTATGTGACTTCACTAACTACTTCTTATCTAATCTTATCATCTTTACTAATTTCTTTCTTTCCTTTTAAATATTAAATTTTCAAGTGTTTTGTTTTGCATTTCTGACAGTTTGTTTAATGTTTTAGTACATTATTATAAGAGTAACCTAGAAAATTGTTTGATTTATAAAACCTTGACACCTCACGTATATTTTTATGTAGCAAATTTCCCAATGTTTAGTAAACCAACTAAAATGTATACTTATTTAAAATTCCCAAAAATGTATATTTTTAATATTCCCCCAAAATGTATACTTTTTTATACTAGGTGTTCACAATATCGATTAAATAGAGGGTGCCAGTGCCCAACAACTACAAACTTTTAGGGTTAATTGTAGAACAAAAAATTAAAAAGAACTTTCTACAAACATAATGACCTAAACGTCTTAAGATTACGAGGTGGCAAATATTTAAAAAAATATATATTCAGACTGTGCACGTTTACAAAAGGACACGTGAATAAAATTTTGTATTTTTTCTGAGTACAAATTTTTCCTTGTAAAAAGAAAAGACAAGAAAAGGAAATGTTGATTTTGTATACAAGGTACGCAAAAACTTCAAAAACATTTTTACGCTACATATTGTTTAAAAGTTTATTTAAAATCGCATTTTAAATGACTTCATTATTGTTTCAGAGGTATCAGAATGTTTTATAACACTGATTTTGGATTTATCAAAAATTATTAATTTTTATTAATAAAATAAAATAACAAACTCCTATAAGCTGCTTACTTTAAATTCCTACACAGCACAACTTTTCATTTGTAAACGAATGTGATTAAGGCGTTTTCGCCAAATTATGGAGTTCAATAAAATTTTCTATGATTGTTTATATTACATATATTTTACTAATGACATTTTGCTTAAAAATCAAAAATAAAAGCAGTATCTTGAAGAAAAACATGTTCTTCAATGTTTTGTGAACCCTGTATCTAAAATTAGCTTTTCTCTTCGTAAATCGTATTTTTACAAGCAAAAATTTTTGTTCCATTTCTTGTAAACCCCATCTGTCAACAGTCTGAACATTTCTTTTTTATAATTAGTTTTAGAACAGTTTTTTTAATTTTTAAATATTTAATTTATCTTTTTTATTATTTAAATATAGGAGAAGGCTTCTATGCATCAAAAGACACACACAAGCTGGAAAGAAATTAATCATTGTTGTCCTTGTAGGTTTAAGGGTAAATACTTTTATACGCACCTTTTTGTTTTTTTTTCGAATTCTCGTTTAATAGGAAACAAATTTTATATCTTGACTTTTTGTATTCCATCTTCGGTTTTCGCGTAAATAAATACTAAACATTTCTTGGTATGGCAATGTATCTATTTTACAGTAATTATTTTTAGTATCTTTTTTATTTATAAATTATTTTTGTTATGAGGAAAACTGGTTTATGTTTTACCCATCTATTTATTGATTTGTAATACCTTAGAAATGGAATATGTTATGGTAGCAATAATACCTGCTATCACACCTAGGCATTATAAGCGGGCATTATGATAATGCCCGCTTATAATGCCTAATGCGCTTAAATCAATAACTTACCAGCTCCTGAAAATATGCCATTAAAACGGTTTCGGTTATTTGAAGAATTGCGTTCGCATCTTTCCAAATACCAAATATGCCATACTCCCGATCATACTGTTGCCTTGATTTAACTGGAAAAAGATTTTCGGTCGCTTTTATGGCCTTTTCTCTTATAGTTTGTGGAATTTCTTCCATTTTGAATAAATCGTTAGATAAAAAATGCCAACTGACTAACTGATAGAAACATCAAAGTCAAACTTAACACCAGTCATTATTTACTTAAGTATACAGGTACAGGTGCAACTTATTTTTATATTGCGATAAATAATGTAATTAGTCATTGAAAAACTCTTTTTGGGTAAAACCTAAAGCATTGTATGCACCACGGGCTTTACTGGACTATAATGCCCATCAGGTCGAAATTATAGTCTTAGTAACGCCCTTGATACATAAATAGCTATAATACATCAGTGTTAAAACTTTTATTTTATTCAAGGCACATTTAATTAAAAAAATCAGGATATCAAATTTGTTTTAAAGTAAATAGGAATCCAAAAACATATTTTTAATTTAAAAAAATCCAGTGGCGTACATTTTTTTTTATATTAACCACAAATTTCTCATGGTCGACACTGATAAAATTTTATTTTTATCTTGTTTATTAAATTTTGTCTTTTGATAAAAAGGAGACGTCTCCCAATTTTGTATTTAAATATTTTAATTAGTATACAATTATTAACAAAGCTTACAAAATATAAAACGGTTTTTTTCTTTCTAACACCCTGTAATTTGAAAACTAAGACACTTAGGACATATGTTCATATGAAGTTTTGTTCTAATTTTTTATTATAGAATTACCCCTTAAAGTTTTTGGTACAGTTACTGGTCAACCTGTATAAAGGGAAATTCTTTAACCAATTTTAAGAAAAGAAGTGTCCACAAATTGTTTATTTCGAGGATACAAGGTGTTAAACCATAAAAGTAAGTAGTTTTTCTTAAATATCTTTTACCTAAGTCCAGTGGCTTCCCGAGCAGCATAAACAATATTTATGACAAAACAATATACGCTCCTAACTTAAAAAATATGGGATTTATTTTTAAATTACTTTTTTTATCAATAAATTACAAACACTAACAAATTCTATTTAATTAAATTAAATACCAGTAACATCCCAAGTAACAAATTTTACTAAATTTAGTGTCTTTTAATTTTTCTCTTAAAAACTTGGCCAAATGTGAACAAAAATTACAAGCCAAATTTTTATTTGCCTAATTCAAATAAAATATATAAAATGCACAAAAAGTAACTCGCATAAATTTTGTTTTGTCAAAAATGTTTAATCAAATACCTCCCCAGAGGCTACAATGAAAGCAATCTTTAAGATATAAATTAAATTTAAAAATAACAATAAAAAAATAATTTAATTAAAAATTATTTAACTATGGTATTTAAATAATCAAAAATATTTTTAAAATTTTATTAAATTATTTTTTTTAAAATTTTGTTTAGCAAAATCTGTAATAATATATAAATATGTTTACAAATCTTTTACAATTAATCTGTATTTTGTTTTTTTCCTCTTTTAAACAGTTCGTTATGCTTTTTAGACTTTCACATAACAATTCGTAGACTGTTGGAAACGTAAAAAAGTCCTGATTAAAACGACACGAAAACTCACTCAAATAAAATTTGTTTTCGAGTTTCCAAAAAATAAAAACTGATATGTTTTTATTAAGCTGTCTGGTATTTTTTTTAAAGTTGTCATAAAAGGATCGTTGGTCCATTGAAAATTTTGAAGAGCACATTATTTGATCCTTATTTAAATAACAAAAAATACATACATTTTAAACAAAAACAGAGGTTTATTTTAAAAAATATATTTAGGATTGTTTTATTTTAAAATTAAATGTGATCCTTAAGGATGTGAATCGTTAGGTGATTTTATTTAGAAAAGTTGAAATAAAACCTCTGTAGACCAGGGTCGATAATTTTAAAAACAAAAAAAATATATAGTAAAATAAAATCCATTTTAAAAAGTGGAAAATATAACAAAAAGTAAAGGAACAATACATTAATGGCGATTTGTGATCGAGAAGGGGGAAGGAGAGGGGGTTAAAATTAAGAAACGGTTTTCCTTAATTTTCGCCAAAACTACAAGTCTTATGAAAAAAAAATTGAATGGCAAAGTTTTAGGCAATAAAAATGATTTATACCTTTTGTATTTACATTTTTCTTACATAACCACAAAACCATGTGAGATATTCAAATAACCAAGTTTTTGGTTTTTATTTTTATCTTTTACAATTTTTGTTTCTAGAAATCTGCTAAAAACTTACCTTTATTTAACCCAAATATACAGAAATTTTTGGATTTAAAATATATATTTTTACACATATTTTTGCCTTTATATTGAAAAAGTACCTTAATTTTAATCAAAATTTACGTGCCAAAATATTGGCACTTTCAAAAAGTCGATCAGATTTTTGTTCGCTGAAATCTCTACTATCTGATGGTATAAAAAATATATATTATATATACATTACCACGGTAAATTTTCTCAGAAAATTTATTTCCATTGGACTAGTAGTTTTGCCGGAAATAGACAAAAACAGTTTTACCCTTAAAAACTCAACCCCTTCTACTTCCCGACCTCGGATCGCCTGTAATGTATTTTTTCTTTCATGTTTGTTATTTTCTCTACATTTTTCAATGCGTTTTATTCTACTTTATCTTTTTTATTTTAAAATTATCGACCCTTGTTTAATAATGATTTTAAAAAAATGATCCGAGTTTGTTTGCATTTTCTCAGAACATTTGCCACTACATGTTTTTCACACCATTAAAAGAAGATATTTTAACAAACAGAATGACCACCGACTTTTTAAAGGATGCCGATATTTAGGCTAAATCGTTATATTTTGGCATAAGAAAATTGTACGTAGCTTTTAAAGAAACCCGTGTGGCCTAAATAAAGCGAAATGGAATGCGAAGAAATTTTTTATGTGAAATAAAATATAATCCCAAAAATATCAGAAACAGTTGCTCGTAGCGATATTTATCAAGTATACATTTTGTGCAAAAAATTTGGGAGAATAAAAATGATCTACTAAAATTATAATATACCGAGCAATGAAAACCTTGTAAACACAAGCAAAAAACTGGAGGTGACTCCTCTACATATATTAACAGCAAAAATATAAGAAGCGTTTGATTTCTTTCTTTAAAAACCTCCTCATACCAAATTTTTGTAAAAAACATATTAAATAAAATATGTAAAAAGTAACTAACATAAAACAGAAACTTTGACGCCCTGTATCTCACAAACGAACCACTTTTGGTAAATCTAAGGTAAATTGCGTTAGATCGTTATATTTTGGCACAAGGAATCTATGATAACATTTTGTACATAGTTTTTACAGATACCCTATGGAATTAACCCACAAAGACGCACCCATTTATTTACCTAAATTATAAAACAAACTGCATAAAAATGTAATTACTTTTTTTCATGTCTCCAAAAATTCGAACTCGAATAATATATTATTGAATCAGACAGAAGTGATCGCTGCTTTGAACAGCCTTAAAAATAGAAAACAACAGTTGCATCATGGCTATTATTGTTTTGAGAAATATCATTGGGAGTGTACCGAGCTTACAATGTTAATTTGCTTAATTTCATTGAAAATGTGTCGATTTAGATAAACACAAGTCTTTGTCCGAGTGGGTGAAGCCTTGCAAATGGTTTTCATATACGTATACAGTATACAGATTGGTTGCGAGTATGAATGGGATTATTTTTCTTATATGTCTAAACATTTTAATAAATCTTTAATTGTTATATTGCTTATTTATAGAGTGTGAAAGTAAATAGTCCCCCTTCCGCTAATATTTGTACCCTTAATTTTTTCTTCATAAAATTTGGATATGACCAAAGACAATAATTGTAATTAATTATAGGACACCCAGAACAATGCTAAATTTTTTGGTCATCAGCTTGAACGCTCGCTTCATGGAATTTATGAAGCGGTATCCATCGAGTACACACTTAAACAGTACGTATAATATGCCGCTTCATAAAGTCAGCCAAGACAGCGTCCAAACTGATGCCAAAAATTTGGCATTGTTCTGGGAGTCTACTTTGGTATAATTTATAATACTTTTGACGTAAAAATGATAGTTGCTACAATTAAGATGGCGAATGGGCGCCATCTTGAAAAATAATGTAAAACACTATTCTTTTCAAAACAATTTTATTACTATAAAATCAACGGTCTCTTTATTTAACAAATCTAGGCTTATGTGTCTACGAAAGGATATATCGAACTGCTTTCAAAATATTACTTAACTATTCTAAACACTTGAAAAGGTTTTATGTCGTAACGCGATCCCTAAACGCATACTTTTTTGGTTTATATTCGTCATCGATGGCATTCTGTCTCGGATATTTTCTGCTGATTACAGTCGGCCAACCTGCGGTACTTCGCGTCCTCGTGAAGGCGTCCTTAGGTCCTGACCACTGTAACAAAATAAACAAATACTTCATTAGATACAATAATATTTTACAATTTATTTTGCTTTGACTAGTAAAACACATTATTCTGTTTTATCTCGTCACTAGTTTCACTCTGTGAAACCAACGTAAGAAAAGGCTTTAGCCTCTGGAAGGACATATGCCCGTATAAGCTGTCCTACAACGTTTTGAACCAGGTAATTCCACCACCACGTAACGGTCTCTATCTAGTACTTTAGATATCACAAAAGGGGCCTTTATACCTAGGTTCAAGCTTTCGGCTCTTTCCGTCATTATGCAAAAAGTGTCTGTGATACTTGATTCAGACATGTCTAGATTTTCGAGTATCGTCGACCACTTCTGTAGCAAGAAACGAATCACTCACTCCACGTGGCCGGTACCCAAAGAAAACTTCGTAGTTTTACCAGTGCTGGAATCTCTACTGTAGAGTTAATTCCCACTGAACATTCGTAACCATTGAGTCCCAACGATTCTCGTCATTGGTACTTGCCATTAATGAACTTCTAGTATTGACCGGTTCATTCGTTCAACCTGTCCATTGGTTTCTGGAGTTGCCGTGGCACATAAGACTCGTTTGATTCCCCAAATTGTGACAAAATTCAGTGAAACTTTTTGCTCGTAAAAGCCGTTCCACGATCACATATTATTCGTCTAGGTACTCCAAACGTAACGTCGAAAGGTATTCTTCGTAAAGGGCCTCAGGTGTTACGTAACGACCTGCCCTAGCGCCATTTTTCAATGTAGGGTCCATAACACCGTCTATTAGACACGACACGGCATCTCTTCCAGTGATTCTACAAGTTCTTAAAAGCTCCATTTTATTAAAATAATAATTTGTCATTGTTTCATTTGGTTCTTTGGTTCTATTTAACATTTTTCGCAGAACTGTTGCGTAATCAACATGTTCCGGAAAACTTTTGTAAATTAATTTCTTCCACTCTTCCCAGGTAGTTGGATAGCTCGCTAAACTGTGGTACCAATTCTTCGCCATGCCAGTTAGCTTCGATTGTACGTGATATAAAGTCGTTATGTCATCCCATTCGTTGATCACTCTTATTTGATCAATTTTATGAAGCCATCTTTCTGCAGATAGGTTTTCGTTCTCTGGATTGAATTCAGGAATGCATTCGCTCCGTAGAACTAACTGCTTAGGGACTTGCAATCGTGAACCTTGCCTAACGGCCACTTCAAGCAAGTTTTCCAGACGCTCAATTCGAGACTCTACAGAAGATGTGGAGGCCTGAACAGACGTTATGTCTCTATCTCTGTTCATGACTTCTGTCGTAACAGGAGGAGTCATTGAGCGAACATCTAACGATGTAGAGCGCCTACTTTCCTTATTTATATTACGTCTTTTTGACTTACCCCCGTATAGGGATTTATCATTTTGTTTTTCACGGTGTAAACTATTAGTGGTACGAGATGACCTCGGTTTTATAACGTTCACTGGATGATGAGTCACTAGAAGAACTTGACGAGTAATGCCTTTTGCGACCCATTTTTTTTTCAATAAATAAACACAATAACAAAACAAATAACACTAAATTTGTCCACTAAATAATTAAGAAAACTGTCTTTTAAAATACTAAACTATATTTAATCACTCAGATAATCTATCTTTGCGCGAATTACGCCACACCTGAACTGTAAAACACTATTCTTTTCAAAACAATTTTATTACTATAAAATCAACGGTCTCTTTATTTAACAAATTTTAGGCTTATGTGTCTACGAAAGGATATATCGAACTGCTCTTAAAAATATTACTTAACTATTCTAAACACTTGAAAAGGTTTTATGTCGTAACGCGATCCCTAAACGCATATTTCTTTTTGGTTTATATTCGTCATCGATGGCATTCTGTCTCGGATATTTTCTGTTGATTACAATAAATTAAAAGAAAAAGGGGGTCTTGTAGTACATTATTTTAAAGCTCCTTGACGAGAATTTTATAAACCTAGACTGGAATATAAAGTCAATATCTTCACCTACTACAAAATGATAATACTTTACAAATTACCTAAATACCTGATTTGGATGACCATATTTCCAAAAGTAATAAAGTTAGATGTACTTAATGTTGCATTTTCTTAAAGCTCTTTTAAAGTTTTTTTAATGGTGATATGATATACAGGGTGCTTTAATAAAAAAATATCCACTTTTTGTCCTATTCTGTGTATGATTATTAGTATCACCTAAAAATATCTTTTAAAGAGCTTTAAGAAAATACCATAATAAAGGTGCTCGCCCAATTAGGCGGGGTTTCATTTATTACATGTAAAGCAACTCAGCGAATTTTTCTTATGACGCGACGCTTCGTCTAAGTGGGTGGAGTACCTTAAGTATATTTAACTCTATTAGTTTTGGAAATATGACCATCCAAATCAAGTATTGAAGTATTTTATAAGGTGTCGCCATTTTGTTGTAGGTGAATCTATTGCCTTTATATTCTGCTACGATTATAAAGTATTCGCCGGGATCTTTAAAATAATGCGCCATAAACCCCCTTTCCATTTAATATTTGTTTTCGTAGATGTCGCACATCCGCTATCTTAATTGTTGCAACAATCATTTTTACGTCAAAAGGATTTTATATCATTTCATTAGACATACCCAAATTTTATAAAGAAAAATTTAAGGTACAAAAGTTAGCAGGGGGGCTATTTACGTCTACACTGTATATTTTTTCCTAATAAATTAAAAACCAAGAAAACAATTAAATATTTTATTTTAATTGTTTTAATTATTTCACAGCACATTTTAGACAACGCGGTAGTGCCACCACGGTCGTTATTTTTAAATAACTACTACCTAAAATAAATAATATGATAAAATGTCTGTTAGTATATCAGGTTAAAGGTTCTTTTAAACGGTCATATCCACTCACAGTTTAGTTTAAGTTTTCGTTTCAGTTTCATTACAACTTTTACTTGTAAAATCACCCCTTTAATTTGGTCGGTAAAGTTTCTGGACATCCTGTATATTATCTTTAAAGGATAAATCCAAAAGGTTGTAGAAATACTCGAAACTTAAAGACACGCTGAATTGAAGTGATCTATTTTTTAAAAATGTTTTTAATGCATGGTTTTAAATTTTATATACTACATGAGCAATAGGTTTTGGTACATCGGATAGTAATATATCTTATAAACAAACAAGCAGTAGTAATCACCTATGTGTACATGCCGGTATTTAGTTAGACTGTCTCTTTTCCTTACATTGTCGATGTGTTATGTTATTTAGCTCAACCGGTATATTTTTTAAATCAAACATACCAAGAGAAAAATTTCAAAAGCATATATCGTAAACAGGGGCGTCTAAACAGCTTTTTTATCTGGGGGGAAGGGGGCTTAAGTACCAAAAAAACACAAAAATTTTAAAGACCAAAAAAACCTTAAACTCTTCCCCCTTATATACCCCCATGATCATAAATATATTAAAAGCATATTGACTTGGGGGATTTATTTATTAAGTTGTTTTAATTGGGTACGGGCCAAAAAAATGGTACCACTTCGGTTTTGGTCCCGGGATGTTCCGAAATGCGCCTGCTAAACCCTATTGACCTATCTGAACTTGCAGACCGCCTAAAACAGAAAAATAAAACATTCCTTTAAAAAACCCCGTTCAAATTTATGATAAATAAATAATAGTTTAAAAAAACTAAAAAACACGCTTTTATATGCAACCGAACTAAAAATTAGAAAATAATTTTTCATTATAAAGAGTTTGTATTACAGTAATAAAAGGTCAAACAATGAATCATAATTATATACCTCAAAATAGAATTATAATAACATTTAAGATAATAACAGAATAATTCACTTCAGAGTAAAAAGCGTGGGGTGCATTTTACTATTTTTTCATAACTTTTCCCTCATTGATATTTACAAATGAAATAATTATAACATTTAATATATTAAGCACCCCACGCTTTTATTCTGAAGTGAATTCGATTATAATTCTATTTTGAGGTATATAATTATGATTCATTGTTTGACCTTTTATTACTGTAATACAAACTCTTTGTAATGAAAAATTATTTTCTAATTTTTAGTTCGGTTGCATATAAAAGCGTGTTTTTTAGTTTTTTTAAACTATTATTTATTTTTCATTTTTTTAGTTCGATATATCAATTAGTTTTCTGCGGACATGTGATATTGAAATGTTTCAAGAACTATTTCGTAATCTAATCATTTCATTTAAAGCTTCACTGTTGCATGGGGTTTCAGAACGCAACTACTCCGAACAAGTTTCTGTCAGCCTTATGCTGAGAGTACGTCCGAAACTGCACGCATGCGCAGATCGCGCACTAGCTCTTTTTCTGTTACTCTCCTACAGAAAATCTATAAAGGAATTTATTTATCCTGGCGATCCTAATCAGGATAACGGGATACTGTTTGCAGATTATTGCATTGTCATGGGTTCTTGATACGTGTGCAAAGTTTTAAAGAAATCGAATCGCTGGAAGTTGGTGAAAATGAAGCTTAAAGATTCCGTTACATACATACACATACATACATATATACATACAACCCAAGCTAATAAAACGTGTTAAAAAACATAGTAATTCTGCGGCTGGTTTCCCACCAGTCAATGGCGTACCTACAGGAGAGCTACCGACCCCTTGACATGGCGTCCCTCTTCTAATAAAATAAAACTTTTAAAAAATCTTTTATTTTATATTTCATATACAGGGTGTGCAAAATTAAAATTTCACACTTTTCAACTAATAATAACTTTTTATCTGTTGCGCCTAGCTTTTTTATTTTTAAAGGGCTAATAGGTAGATATGTTTTCTCTAGGTTTACCAATTTTTCCAAATAGATTTATATAGGACTGGACTTACGAGATTTTTTCCCAAATACTGTATTTAACTTCGTTGCAAAACAAATCGGATTTAGCTACAATTGAGCTAATACGTTTTTCTTATAGACAAACTTTGGAAAATGATTTAAAAAAGCGAATCGGTTAAACATTTGAAAACTTGCTCCCCATAAAGCATGATTGTAAAAAAGAACGTTTTTTTGATGTCCTTTAAAAATTAAATATCTGAGGTTACCATGGTTACTAAGTTGGATGCTGACCAAACCTAACAAGAAATTAATTAAAAATAAACGTATTAACCTAATTGTAAATAAAATTACATTTTTTGCAACTAGATTTTTGCATCATTTTGGAAAAGTCCCGTAAATCTAGTCCTATTTAAATTTATTTGACCAAAATTTGCTATCACAAATAAAAGGTCTGTAAAACTATAACTATTATTATTATTTAATACTTAAGGTCTGGCCACACATAACCCCAACGAGCCCGCAGCCGTGCGTTTTGCTGGTTTAATATAGGGGGTTGCGGTGAAAAATGTTTGTATTTAATAAAATTGCAGAAAAATCAGTCTGTGATACTAAGCTTTAAATTACACCTGCCTGGCGATTCTCGAATCACGAGTACTAGTGTCACGTTCGACATTGATAGATTCTCGCATAAAAACCAGTTAAAACCAGTTTTTTGAGAGACAATTCGTTGATCACGCATTCGACATTGTGAAGTGAGATTCGAGAATAGACCCGCTGATCGTAAAATAAACCTTCACAAATAAGGAAACAGAGTTTTTCCACCACTTTTTAGGAATGTCTAAACTATTAATGTGATTTTAAACAGGTCATATTACCCACGGCCATTACCCACGCTCATTACCCAAATCCATTACCAACGGCTGTCATAATGTGCATAAATACGATTATTTGTATATATTTTCGAGAACCTCGTTTACTTAATATGAATCTTCAGACAAGGGCCTTACTTTTTAGTTACACATGAGTATAAAAATATTTAGTAAGTGCCTTAAATCAACTAATAATTAAATCAATTAAATTTTATAAAAACAAATTGCAATGGACTGTAATGTCGCGTATGTTATGGCTAAAAAATATTATATCACAAATTGGGAATATTAAATATGTATATTGTTTGTATTGATATAAATTTGCCAGAAAGTCGTAGAAAAAGTATAGTATGCGACTCACACGGAATATACAAATTATCAGAATATACAGATGCGAAAGTACGGCAAATTACGCTTACTTGTTTCTATGACCTTAAGAAAGAATAAATGGAACATCTGCACCAATGTATGGATCGTAATATTTTAAAACTGTAAAGGTTAAACCGCACCAAGGCGCTAAGAAGAGATAGACTTTTATAGTAACTAATTATGCAGCTTTTTTTATGTGTGAAAAACGGAACAAAAGAGTAATACACTAATTGGGAATTTAAATATTTCTTTATTAAAAATATGACAAACTAATAATTTTACCCATTCTTTGAACGGTAAAATATTGTTAGTAGACGTCACGTTTAGATCAAACTAATGGGGGTTTAGAATGTTTAACAAAAGCCATTAAAAAAACCTTGCCCTAAAACTGCTTATTAAATTAATTAATGGTATTCTGTTTTTTAGCTTAATTGTGTATTAAAAAGTTTTGTGTAACTGGGGATTGAATAATTGAAAGCCGAGTAACACAAGTTTCTAAAGAAACCCCGACACAATCTTTTAAAGCAATGCAGATTTTGCCTTAGTAATAACCAAACCTAATTGATATGTTTTTGATTTGGAAGTATGTAATTTTTTTAAATACTGAAAAACACCTTATTTTTTAAACTTGAAATATAGCCTTTTAAATGGCAGTGCGGCTATAAAAAATATATATTTTCCTGTGGTTAGGCACATACTGATTAATATCAATAACTTTATTAACATGTTTAAGTAATTTGTAAAAGCTTTGTATTTATGTTAAATCGTCTTAAAATAATAGTGGTCCTTTGGGAATCTAAAAGTAATTCGCTCCCGGTGATGGAGGAACAGAATAAATATACACATTTATATCCCATATTAAACGGTAAATAAATTTAACAAGACACTATACTAACACTTTAATAATAAAAAACATAAAATTTCACAAACAACTAAACACAATTAACTAACTTATGCTCACGTTCTATACCAACAAAAGTATGGGACTAACTGACACCTAGATGAGCATTAGGTCACGTACTAAATCGTGGGGTGTATATCCACCACGCAGTGAGAGGGACGATAGTGGTGAGAGATTTCAACGAACACGCTTAGTTTCGCATCTGGGTATTCTGATAATTTGTGTGGAATATTCATTTTCCTCTCGTATGACTTACAGCACTCGCCTGCGGCTCGTGCTGCAAAAGGCATACTCATGGAAAATGAGTAACATTCCATGCTCGTCCCATAATATACTATTTACCTATTCTACATTCAAAGTTTGGATAAAAAGACCATATATAATTAGGAAAATCGTTTTTATATAAACAAGGAGATAAACATACATAAAACAGTAGACTTAGCTTGATAAAAATGCTTTTTATATTTAAATCAGCACTGATATATTTTATTTTAAATTAAACTTTTATTTTTTATATAAGCCTATATTTTTTTTCATACCCAATGAACTCGGTGAAACCAGACGTTTTTAAACAAGACGGGAGAAGGAAATCTTTTTAATGATTACATACTTTACTTATAACTAGGAAAGGAAAACATCATGAAAATCCTATCTACTTCTAGGAACAACACAACACAGATAAAATATTGACCACAAAACGACATAATTTTGTGTCACAAAAACCAAATTACCTCATTATTAATCAGTCAAAAGATCTTAGATCATTATATCAATAAAACAATACAATGTGTCACTTTTCTCGGTACCACAATCTTTAGAAATAATTGATTTTATCACAGATTTAATCTATAATGGCCATTCATTTCTCTATTACTCGTATACTAATATATAAACATCGGCGTAACAACGGGGGACCGCCCCCCCGGGAATAATGTACCTATATGGTATGTGTGTACATATAACGCTTTAGCGGCGTTCGGGCCTCTCCCAGGGTAGTTGCCAGGCCCCCTTAGGCCCCCCTCCAGGTCCAATGGCTAGTTACGCCAATGTATATAAAGAGGTAAAGTTTTGTAAGTTTGCGGGTTTGTAGCCGCTTATCTTCGAAAGTACTAAACCTATCATAATAGTTCTTTCACAATCAGAAAGCTACACTATTTAGGAGTGTTATAGGCTATATTTTACTATGATTCAACAAAAGTTCAGACATTAACAATGGATTTTATTGCGTTTTTTTTATAGATAGCGTGATTCAAGGGGAAGGTCTGTATGTATAATAATATCCAAAAAAACATACACAGAGTGTTTAAAAACATAGTTTACATTTAAACTTCAATATTGATGTTACCATTCTCAACGGATTTTAAAGCGTTGTTTTTTTTATAGATAGAGTAATTCAAGAGAAAGGTTTATATGTATAATAATAAAAAAACATATACAGAGTGTTTAAATTTTTTTTACATTTAAAATTCAATATTACTCAACGGATTTTGATGCGTTTTTAATAGATAGACTGATTTAAGAGAAAGGTTTATATGTATATTATTATAAAAAATATATATACACAATGTTTAAAAAATGGTTAACATTTAAAATTTGATATTACATAACGATGATTGATGCGGTTTTTTAAATATATAAAGTAATTAAAATGAAAGGTTTATATGTATAATAATATATATAAAAAAACATATACAGAGTGTTTAAATAATAGTTTACATTTAAAAATTCGATACTGACGTTACTATTGCAATTGAAAAAAAAGTGTTTATAGAAATTGTGCACAGGTATTTTTTTTTTTTCTTATCTTTGGACAATCCACGAAGGCTAAAAGCCTAAATACTAACGTACCGTGGGTGTCTTAAGCAGGGTAAGAGGAAGTTTGTTAACACGGGACTTAAAACTTGAAGATTTGGGGGAAGGAAAGACCTCCGCTGGCAGCAGGTTCCACAGTCTAGAAACTCTAGGGATAAAAGAACGAACGAAATGGGAAGTTCGGGGCCCGTCCAATTGAACTGTATGGGGATGCATACGCGCGGCACCACGAGTTTCTCTGTTGGGAACTGCAAGAGGAGGGACTATACTGGACAATTCGTCGGAGCAGAAGCCGTAAAAGTATCTATAGAAGAGCGATAGATCTCCCACAGCTCGACGATGAGCAAGAGAAGGAAGTCTTTGAGTAAGTAAAGGATCATTAATAAGACGAACAGCCCTTCTTTGAATGGCATCAAGAATGCTGAGAGTTGTGGGGGATGCCATTCCCCAGACATGAGAACAATATTCCAGAGAGGGTCGAATTTGGGACACATACAAAGTGTATAAATTAGAAGCGGAAAAATACTTTTGGCTCGGAAAAGAAATCCAAGCTTTTTGAAGCCGCGGTGGCTATAGATACAATGTGTTTATGCCAGTTAAGGTTATTCTCAAATGTGATGCCCACAAGGTTAAATGTGTCCCCGCTCTGCAAAACCTCGCCACGCATAAGCAAAGAATGAGTGTTTGATGATTTTTTTCGCGACAAGGAACACGATTGTGTTTTGGATGCATTAAATTGAACGAGATTTTTGGCGCCCCAATCCAATATCAAATTGAGATCCTGTGAAAGAGATATCTGCATCGCTCTGCGTTTGCTTTCCAAGTCGGGTTGAGAGATTGATTTGGGAACCTGAAAAGTGGAGTGAAGGGTACTATCGTCAGCATAACTATGAATGGGATTGGTTGTGGAAGAAAGAAGGTCGTTGATGTGAAGAAGAAACAAAGTTGGTGCTAGTACTGAACCCTGAGGCACTCCAGCATTAATTTCGTGAAAGCTTGAAGAGTGGCCATCAACAATGACTGATATACGTCGATTAGAAAGATAACTGGAGAGCCAAGAGCAGAGTTTAGTTGGAAGACCGTAGGAGGGAAGTTTATTAAGAAGCGCGTCATGCCAGACTTGGTCGAAAGCTTTAGATATATCAAGAGCAACGATCTGGGACTCACCTAGAAACTCAAGAGACTTGTTCCAGTTGTGTGAAACGAAGGAAAGAAGATCTGCTGTAGGTCTCTTGTGACGAAATCCGTATTGCCTGTCATGTAAAATTTTATGTTTTTCCAAGTACCTGAGAATTTGCGAGTTAATGGATTTCTCCATTACTTTACAAAGCATTGAGTATTAATATATATATATATATATATATATATATATATATATATATATATATATATATATATATATATATATATATATATATATATATATATATATATATATATATATATATTAAAGTATCCATGGTTTATAAGAAAAAATAGGTTTATATGTATATTAATATAAAAAAATATATACACAATGTTTAAAAAATGGTTAACATTTAAAATTTGATATTACATAACGATGATTGATGCGGTTTTTTAAATATATAAAGTAATTCAAATGAAAGGTTTATATGTATAATAATATATATAAAAAAACATATACAGAGTGTTTAAATAATAGTTTACATTTAAAATTCGATACTGACGTTACTATTGCAATTGAAAAAAAGTGTTTATAGAAATTGTGCACAGGTATCCATGGTTTATAAGAAAAAATAGGTTTATATGTATATTAATATAAAAAAAATATATACACAATGTTTAAAAAAATGGTTAACATTTAAAATTTGATATTACATAACGATGATTGATGCGGTTTTTTTAAATATATAAAGTGATTCAAATGAAAGGTTTATATGTATAATAATATATATAAAAAAACATATACAGAGTGTTTAAATAATAGTTTACATTTAAAATTCGATACTGACGTTACTATTGCAATTGAAAAAAAAGTGTTTATATTAATTGTGCACAGGTATCCATGGTTTATAAGAAAAAATATGGAATTGCCACACAGGGTGGGTCAAAAGATGTTTTATAAAAAAAAACCTTACAACTAAAATGCAGTTTAATCATGTAAATAAACCCTCTAGAGGTTTACAAAATTGCTTAAATATAATGATTGGCAAAATAATAATTAGTATTTAAAAAAATAATAAACAGGAAGTACCAATTTTTTTAATTAAGTTTCTTATCACTATTCAACGGATTTTAATGCGTTTTTTTAAATAGATAGAGTAATTTAAGATTAAGGTTTATATGTAAGATATAATAATATTCAAAATCTTTACAGTAAAGAAAAGGGAAATTGTTTTACTGCAAATTTAGCGCATGCGAAGCCGCGAGCAAAAGCTAGTTTGTAATAATGCGTTTAAAATTAGAGTCCCTCTGTAAAGGGTCACGACATTCCGCCATATTGGTAGTGGTTCTTTTGGCGTCACCAGGAAAACTTTTCGGCCATGTTATTAACTGTGAACTGTGAATATCAGTGCCGGATAAATACAGTTTATTGTATTATTAGTACAACCGTTAACACAACAGTTTTAAGTTATTATTAAGTTGCAACTTCTTCAACTTTAAATAAAAACATTTGGGATCACATCTTTCAAAAAATATCGTTTTTGAAACAATGCAAAACGAAATGCAGAAACTCTCGACGCCACTGATTGTCAGTAATCAAAATATAGTGACTTTACCCAGCCTTGCCAATTTTTCCCTGGTATATGCCCTTCTTCGCGTCCCCGATCTCCAACCGCTAAAGTCGAGGATTTGTCGCAACTTTCTAGTAACGTAAAGTTAAATCACGTTTTATTTGATCTCCGCACAGTGCGGACGTGCGTAGAGGACTACAAAGTTCTTCCCGGAGTGGCGGATAGAGGTGCCGTACGGGCGTTTTTACCTTCAGGGATCAAGGAAAGATTCACGCTAAATTGACAGCATCTTTCTTCGGGATCTAAGCGCTGTGAGCGAAGATTCCTATAAGCTGATGGTATCCTGTTGGGTGGTGAACACGAGGTATTTCTCAAATGGCGGGAAATAGATGGGCGTGTCATGGAAACTGTCAGTAGTGAAAGTAAAGGTTATACGTAACACCAGTAGCAGGTCTTGGTTTGACAGCCGACAATTTATGCATTGCATCGATTGTAGAATTATTTTGTTTTCTTTTAAAATTTCTGGGAGCTAAGAGCTCGATTATCCAAATTTTCCGCCGACGAAGCCCTGGAAAGCATAGTCCGGAAGGGAGAGAGTGGTGGATTGGACCTGAAGGGACCAAAACTAAGAAATAAAAATAGAATAGAATAGAATAAACTTTTCAATAGTGTGGCGTATAAACTGCGCAAAGTACCGATGATGGCGAACCAATTATCGAGTAAAAACAACTTAGCTACCACTATTTTTTTAGTACTTCCAACCGATCGAGAGGAGTCAGACGTTGCATCATAAAACTGCACACCATACTAATAGTTAGGACCCCTTAAAAAATTATGGATTAGCAAGAAAGCAAGAAATATTTGTTTAAAAAGCTATTTGTCCTATTAAAAGCAGGGCCGATGAGAGGGCATTAAAGGCGGTGGAAATTACTGGGGCCCGGACTGATTGGAGGAGCTCGCACGGGATGAAAAACGTAAATGGGAAAATGAACATAAGAATGTCGATGAGGACCATTTTCAAAACAAGTGAAAATATAATTTGTAAGGATCTTTTTTATTGTTAAGGAGGGGCCGTCAATTTTACTTGTACGGGGGCTCGGCACGGCTCCCGGCGGCCCTGATCGAAAGACCCTTTAGAATAAAAAGAGTGTATTATTATTGTAAAATAAGTCTAAAAACATTTGTGGTAAAATTTTTTAGACTTAATTAAAAGTTTTAATTTTAAACAATAGGCATTCTGTTAAGATAAAGTTGTCGCCGCAGCTGGGTTAGTAAATATGAACTTAGCTCCAAAAACCGAAAGATTAAAAACCTCCTGTAGGTTTTGACCTAATAAATATGTCCAAAGAGAATACACAAAAATGTGTATTTTTTAATTTGGAACGTGTTAGGTGTGGGAATTTCTTTTGTTTGCCCGAAAAATATCTTATTTTCCTCATACAAATATAAATCTGCCTGTCTAAATGTGTCTGTATGTTTTTAAAAGTTCAACTGCATAAAAAAAGAGTGTGTAAGATTGGAGAGACACTACAAATAAGATTGAACACTTACGTTTACGTTAACTCTGATAATTTTTACTGATAAATATTTCCCCGAAATTATTAATATTTACTAGTGTGCTGGCTTTATTTTTTTAATTTTTCTATTGTACAGTGTATCTCTAAAGGGTCTGTATAAAATGTTTCAACAAACTTCTTATAGGTTAAAATACAACGATACAACGAACCTTAATTATTTCTTACTAGAAAAGTTGATTAAGTTTCAAATATCTCTTTAAGTAAACTCACAAAAGTATAAAAAACTGTTTTGCACAATTTTGATTTTTTTCCGCATAATTTCGAAAGGGCTTTTAATTTTTAAAACGGAATAACAATATATATATATATATATATATATGTATATATATATGCTAAATAGCACGATTGATTGCGTGCTAAGGTATGTACATACAGTAAAGTGCTTTACACTCTGCGCCCTCTCTATCGAATTAGTTGGTATGACAAAAAAATGCTTAGAATCAAATTTGTAAGGAATTTTGTATTCTACAATTTTTATAATCAATATAAATGCAATTAAAAGTAAAGGAAACGAGATATTCCGAAAAATCTGATTTCTTTGATATTTGACCTGTCATATTTCGAGTATATAATCGTAGGAAATTTTAGGAGAGTATTAAGGGGATTTTTAGGAGAGTATTTTTGTACCAAAATAAAAGTATGTACATATATTTAGCTTATTCCGTGAGATTTCGAGGTAAAAGTCTAATTTAATTGGGCTATCATAGCATATCCTAAAAAAGCATTTTATTTATAATTTGAGACCATATTTGAGAATGGTTTATATCAAACCAGCAGATAATAAAATAATTCTAAACTATGTAATCATTATACTAAATAATAATAATCAATGTATGATAACATTATGAATTTATTATATGTTCTGTAGAAAAAGTTTTACTTGAAATACCGTCTATGTGGTACCAAATTATTCGGAATAAAATGCTCTTTTAGAATATGCTAACGAGCCACCCTTGTTCGATTTCGGCAAAAGGAATTATGACCATAAAAAGAATTTTGAAAACTTTGACTCCACCCTGAGAAGTGGTAAAAAACAAAAGACGAATAAATTAAACCGTTTTAGCTTAATAATGGCACTCTAGATTAAATTTAAACAAATAATTTTTTGACGGCAGAAATGTCAGGAGTCATTGTATATGTCATATTCTATCCACTCTATCGAAATAAGATAATATATACTGGTGGTGCCGTTTAAAATTTTAAACTAGCAGCCATTTCCGGTTAAACCTAACCAGAACCATAGAGTAAGGAAATTATAAGAGTTATCATGGAATAGCCGATTTAAGGACAGGTCATGCGAAAACTCCCAATATAATTTTATTCGTTTCTCGTTGAAATACCGCCAGTTAGTCATTTCAGTAAGCTTACGTGCCTCCCCGAGGCGAGGCTTCGACCGACGCATTTAAAGTGTAAACTGGCAAAAATGACAAGCCTGCTGCAAAAGCGGTACGAAAATTTTAGCATGCCATGGTTTCTCTTATCCGTAGGTATGTTACTTTATGCCAGAACTAACCAAAACAAGAGAATAGATCGATCAATCCACAATTATTATGTCAAATAACGATATACCAAATTTTATTTTTCAATCAAAAAGGTAAAAAAGTTATAGGGAGGAACTACCTGTGAGAAACACCCGGTACCTACAAAATAATGTAGTTATATACAATAGGGGTATATCAAGAAACAAAAGCTTTGCTAAAACTCTCTCTAATGATAGACCTCTTGGCTGAGAGTTTATTGTTTTATAAACAAACTGACTTTCAAAAAATGCTCCCAAAGCCAGACAATTAGTGACATTTTTATGTGATATTTACATCAGTGGGAAATGCTATGGACTGGTTGTGTTTTACGCCCAACCATTGGCGTCACTGATGTTTTAAAAAAATGGTATGAAGCACAAGGAAAAAATTCCCTACTGTCTTGGTGTATTAAACAAAGTATTCTACTCCCTTTAAAGACAGTCAAAAGAAAACATCCATCCCTTTCTATGCTATCCACCACGACTCTCTCTCCAGACCGGTTTCGCCTGTCTTACAGGAACTCATCAGTGAGGCTGTATCAAGTCGTGGTGAATAGCATAGAAAACAAGCGTCTACTTATTAGACAAGTTTCATTGTCTAGCGGTAGGATATTAAATCCTGCCGTTGATGCCCTACTAAAATCGCATTCAGTAAATACGAGCATCAATTGTAGCGGGGTGGCTATATATGTAATGAAGCACAAGGAAAAAATTCCCTACTGTCTTGGAGTATTATACAAAGTATTCTACTCCCTTTAAAGACAGTCAAAAGAAAACATCCTGCTTTTCTATGCTATCCACCACGACTCTCTCCCCAGACCGGTTTCGCCTACTTTACAGGAACTCATCAGTGAGGCTGTATTAAGTCGTGGTGAATAGCATAGAAAACAAGCGTCTACTTATTAGACAAGGTTCATTGTCTAGCGGTAGGATATTAAATCCTGCCGTTTATGCCCTACTGAAATCGCATTCAGTAAATACGAGCATCAATTGAAGCGGGGTGGCTATATATGTTATGAAGCACAAGGAAAAAATTCCCTACTGCCTTGTTGTATTATACAGAGTATTCTACTCCTTTTAAAGACAGACAGACAGAAAGCAGGATGTTTTCTTTTGTCAGTTTAACATTTAACCCATTTTGAGAAATTAACACAGCTGCACAAAAAAATTAAAGTTCATACACAAGAGTCAGACATATGTATTTTCATGAATTTTTTGACGTTGAACAAGCGTAGAAATGGCTCTACACGTTTGGATTTGGTTCCAGGGGCCGAAAATGACCTCTATAGACCAGACTCCGGGATAAGGCGGGGTCGAGGGTGCATTCTGAAACTGAAGCCGGATTTGTGCTCGACAGGACTACGGCTAACTAAAATTTCCAGTTTCGGACCAGGAAAATGACGCCCTATGGGCTGGAAAATCATGCTTCAGACGTAGCAATTAAAACAGTGGCATTTTTACATTTTTACTTTTAAATTTTGAAGCTTAGATTGTGCACCACAGGTTAATGCCTAAGTGAAGTTTAAGATAGATCAAAATTTTAGGTTATGTTATTTTAAGCTTGCCGTATGACGTCATTTTATTTCGCGCATGCGTGAGGCCCTTAGTTTGAGGTTATGTTAATGTCATTTTTGCGCATGTCTAAGAACCTAAAATAACTTTAAGGTTATGTTGGTAAGTTTAACGTAATGACGTATGAAGCTAACTTCACTACGATCGTGGAGCTCCAGGGCTTAGGCGGGGGCGTTATAGTAGGGCCCGGAGCCCTAAGCGTCAGGCTCAAGGAGGAGATTAACGCCAAATGTTGCTAGCGCCCCTCTTCTTTAAAAGTAAGGTTATGTTGTGATTCTTCTTCTTTTCGAACAGTCATTTTCTAAGTCACGTGGTTTTGACATATGACAGGTGACAGATGACCACGCCCTAAATAATGCGTTGCGCAAGATTCCCAAATATGACGGCAGATAACTACTTTTATGACTAATTTTTTCTAATGCCCGGATGGCTGCGCGGTATAACATCGGTTTCTCGTGCAGAAGATAAGCGTTCGAATTCACATACAATAATAATTACCTTAATACTTTATTTAAATTTCCATATTAACAAAGCTAATTAAGCCCTTTTAAATACCTTTATAATGATGATGATAAAGGTGATAATAAATAGGTTAGGACAAAAGTGTTTAAATAGAACACCTTGTATATTATATCACTACTAAAAAGATATTTACAAAAATACCACAATTATTAAAACTAAATGTAAAAAAACGTATTTAGCCCCATAATGTAACGAAAGCTAATATTTTATTTTCAATAAATAAATTTATAAAATAAAAAGCTCGAGTATATAAAGTGTATTCAATATAACAAATTTAAAATTCTTATTTAAGATATCTATTTAGCGTTGCTTCTTTGCATGCTAACAGCTTTTGCGAAAAACAGATGATCCCCTATAAATTGGTGACGTCACCTCTATATAAACAGCGACGTCATGATAACTCTATGAACCTTTCATTACCAACCACTCTACGCTACTGAATTCTAAGATAAATTCATATACAAATAGCCAAATAAACATAGGGAACTGTTACCCGAGACGTCAGATTTAAAATTTAAAATTATCCCATAGCAAGCTACTTCACACCAACTGGCTTTGTTTCGGTTTTAAATCGGTGCAGCATTAATAAATGTGTTCGAAAAGGGTTAATGACATTAACTGCCGAACCCAAAAACTGAGGAAATATTTTAGGTTTTTAAGTTAATAAAAAGAAAAATCATCTTATCAACTGTAGACAACTAGAAGAATGATACTCCCTGGGCCAGTAATGAAATGGACTTCATGATAAAATAGCTATTTATGTATCAAGGGCGTTACTAGGACTATAATGCCCTAAAGGTCGAAATAGCCCGAGGGCTAGATTTCGACCTGATGGGCATTATAGTCCAGTAAAGCCAGTGGTGCATACAATGCTTTATGTTTTACCCAAAAAGAGTTTTTCAATGACTAATTACAGTATTTATTCGCAATATAAAAATAAGTTGCACCTGTACCTGTATACGTAAGTAGATAATGACTGGTGTCAAGTTTGACTTTGATGTTTCTATCAGTTAGTCAGTTGGCATTTTTTATTTAATGATTTGCTCAAAATGGAAGAAATTCCACAAAATATAAGAGAAAAGGACATAAAAGCGACCGAAAATCTTTTGCCAGTTAAATCAAGGCAACATTATGATCGGGAGTATGGCATATTTGGTATTTGAAAAGATGCGAACGCAATTCTTCAAATAACCGAAACCGTTCTAATGGCATATTTTCAGGGACTGGTAAGTTATTGATTTTATTTTAATACATATGTTTAACAAACTTTATTATTTTTAGTCGGAAAATACAGTCCGAACTCTCTCTGGGCCAAGTATTCCACCCTAAGGTCTACGTTGATGGTCTATGAAAATATAGACATTTCGCAATACCATCGTCTCATATCTTTTTTAAAAGTTAAGTCGAAAGGATACGTCCCGAAGAAGTCTAAAGTTTTGGAAGGAGAACAAATATTAAAATTTATTAAGAAGGGTCCTGATGATATCTACTTGGTACACAAAGTCATATTGGTAAGGGGTGTTTTTGGAGGTTTAAGAGAAGGCCGTAATTGTTTGACTGCAATCCTTTGTTGCCAAGTTTCCTACAGTAAGTCTGCTGTCAAAAGTTGCAGTTTTTAATTATTTTCATTCATTTATTTCAATATTTAAGTTTAAAAAATCTTATCCTTTTTTAATTAAAAATGCTTAATTGTTGAAAAAGCCATGAAAGTCAATATTTAAGTTCAATTTAGAAACATCCTGAATTAACATACTTGCCTCATCAAGACCGACTAAAGTTATCTTAAATTTAAGCAACAATTAAGATATAACACCGATGTTACAAAACTGGCGGTAAAATTTGAAAAAGATATTTTGAAATGACGCATGTCATTTAAAAAAGAGATATGGCAACGCTGGATCGCAGTCAAAGAATTACGGCCTTCTGGTTTAAGACGAGATGAGTTGGTCAAAATGACTATTGATGACAATGAAGATAGAGGAACAGTCTTGGTTATAAAGGTACTAGAAACTAAAACTTTAACTTCAAAAAGTTTTACTATCATTGAAGAAGATTTAGGCGCTTTAAATTTAATAAAAAGTACACAACATTAAGACCAGCTGGAATAAAGGAGCGAAGATTCTTTCTTACCTATAGAAAGAGTCGATGTACAGTACAACCCATTGGAAAAAATACCATAGGAAGCATCCCAACATTGATCGCAAAAATTTTTATAATTGGATAATGCAGAAGCTTACACCGGCCACTGTTTGCGTCGCACATCGTCAACTTTACTTGTTGAGGCAGGTGCTTCGTTTAAAACGCTAAAACAACATGGGAAATGGAAAAGCTCTTCAGTAGCTGAAGGATATATAAAAGAAAGTATTTTATCGAAAAACAAAGTAGCCAAAATGATTGCCAATTCAGTTAATTCCATATCGACTATTGAAAATTCTTTAATGGACTGTTCTTCTATACAAAATAGCGTTAGTGCTACCACCGCTGCTACCATCACAAAAAACACCGACCATTCTATAGTGGGATCAGCTACATTTTCCGGGACATTGTAAAATTGTTTATTGTGAGAGAAATTAAATTGGATAAGCAATAAAATTTCCATATTAGCGCATTAGGGCATTATAAGCGGGTATTATCATAATGCCCGCTTATTATGCCCTAGGTGTGATAGCAGGTATTATTGCTACCATAACATATTCCGTTTCTAAGGTATTACAGATCAATAATAGATGGGTAAAACATAAACACTTTTAAAACCTATTTAGGGGGTTCCTTGTGACGAGCCTACCACGAATATTCATACCGCCATGTATGAAAGCGACGCCTTAACCCACCTGTCAATGTCAAATATTTCGGACGAACGCGTTACTTCTTTTGTCGGCCAAGTTTACCACAATGTTTTAGATGCAATTTTAAAAGATTGTGCCAAAAATCGTAAGGATAACAATCAAGAAACCCGCCTAGACCGATATTCGAAACATGTGTTTGAGCCTTATGGTTTCATGACAGTAACCCTAACCATTTTTAGCAAAATGTTTAATAATTGCATGTAAAACATTGTGGTAAACTTCTCTGACAAAAAAGTGACGCGTGCGCCCAGTCCGACACACGAAACATTTGACATTGACAGGCTAGGTTAAAGCGCCGCTGGCAAATATGGCGGTATAAATATTCGTGGTAGACTCGTCAAAAGGAACCTCTTTAAAAGTTTTAAAAGTGTTATTATCATGAAATCAATTTCATTATTGGCCCTGGGACTATGACTTTAACAATTTTATTGGCTTTTACAAGCAAGATATTGGACAAAATTTTTATCGCCCTCATCGAAATAATTTTAAACTATCTTAGTGCCAAATAAAATTTTATAGTCAAGTTTTGCTTGCTGTTGTTGCAGTTAATACCGCATTTTTTTTTTAATGTCTTTGTTATTTATTGAACAAACGCAATAAAAAAACCAAGAAGAATTATCTGATGTTCTAAAATTCTTTATGATTTGGAATCAGAAATTATTTTAAAGTAAAAGCTGTAGACAATTAAGCTTGAAAATGAAACAATGGTTTTAAAAATCAATAGACACTACAGAGAAACAACTTGCAATAAAAAATAAAAGCGATAATTTGACATCCGGTACAATGGAAGTCCACACACTTTTCTTGGTTTAAATGTTTAAAGAATTCAGGTTATTACTATTACTTTATGTTTAGCCAAAAATGATATAACCTTTCCTATTTAAAAACAGAGACCCAGTATATTATTAGTAATTTGAATAAAAATAACTCTCTAGTACAATGACACACACATTGTAAGTTATGGCACTCCGATCAAAAATCAAAAAATTAAGATGTAAGATCTTACATGCAGTTTAATGCAGAAATGTCATTTTCTTTTTAAATCAGTATTCTATAAGGTTTGCTTCTACCAAAGACAATTGTTGTTTTACTATAGATTCCCAGAACAATGCTACATTTTTGGGCATCAGTTTGGACGCTGGCTAGGCTGAAATTATGAAGCTGCAAATTATACGTACTGTTTACGTGTGTACTCGATGGATACCCGCTTCATAAATTTCACGAAGCGAGCGTCCAAGCTGATGACCAAAAATTTAGCATTGCTCTGGGTGTCTATAGTGAAACTTTAAGTGTCTTTGCTTCTACCAAATTTCTTTCTAAACTACTTCTAGATTTTATCTAAACTACTTCTAAATTTTAGCACACGTTTTGAATCCATTTTTAACACTTTATTTTTATTAAACTTCGATCATTTAGCGATAATTTAAGACCCTAAAACCGTATATAAAAAGAAAAAAAAAACTTGCTCTTTAATACAAAAAGTAAATAAATAAATAAAAACTGCTTAGATCCTAACTAACTAAAATTATTTTCAAACTGCAGCATCTATGTTATGTTAATCAAAAAGAAATTTTTACTTACTTATGATACATTTATTTTAAAAACCCCTTTTTCAAATAAAAATAAATAGCAAAATAATACCATTTTAGTTTAATAATAAAACTCGGAAAATGGCTATAGCCTCACAAAATATATTTTCATTAGGGTAAATGGGCCAGCTGACCAAAGTACATTTATTATTATTTGGGATACAGAGATAGAGTAGTAGTTAAATAGTGGTAGTAGTTCAGTAAATGGGCGTTATTGATTAACAGTTTATATTATCCAACTATTAAGTCTGTTGGTTACGTTAAGCTACTTTACGATAAAGAAAAAATTATATGGTATATTAATTTAAGAAATACATATTCATAGTAGAAGGGTTTACTTTAGGCCAACTATTCTATTTAACTAAATTAACAATTAAAAGCTTTATTTAATTTATTGTATAATATTTTAGCGCCCTACTTAAAGTCTTATCCTAGTTCATGTTCATTTATTTTTCGTATTTATCATTATCGAAGCCAAAAGTATGTCGTCGCCTAACGTTGGGTTCCATTGCCCCACGTTAGGCGCCAAAATTATAACGTAGCCCCACGTTTAGAGCCAAACATGTAACGTCGCTCTTGTTAAGCATTAAAAGCATAACATAGCCCCACGATGGGTGCCATAAGTATAACGTAGCCTCCAGGTAAGCACTAAAAGTGTTATATTTTCCCTGTTTGGGCTCCAAAACTATGTTACCCCACATTGTGCGCCAAAAATGTAAGATAGCCCTATGTTAGACGTCAAAAGTGTATGTTATCCCCGCTAAGCGCCAAAACTGTAACATTGCTTTACATTGGACTAACCAAAACTATCACCTTGTCCTCTTGGAGCACCAAGAGTGTGACATTACTCCACGTTGGGCGCCAAAATTGTAACCTAGCCTCACGCTGGGTTTTTAGGTCAACTATTTTACTTAATTAAATTAACAATTAAGCGCTTTATTTAATTTATTGTATAATATTTTAGCGCCCTACTTAAAGTCTTATCCTATTCCATGTTCGTTTTTTTTCGGATTTATTATTATCGAAGCCAAAACTATGTCGTCGCCTAACGTTGGGTTCCATTGCCCCATGTTAGGCGCCAAAATTATAATGTAGCCCCACGTTTAGAGCCAAACATGTAAGGTCGCTCTTGTTAAGCATTAAAAGCATAACATGGCCACACGTTGGGTGCCATAAGTATAACGTAGCCTCCAGGTAAGCGCTAAAAGTGTTATATTTTCCCTTTTTGGGCGCCATAACTATGTAACCCCACGTTGTGCGCCAAAAATGTAAGATAGCCCTAAGTTGGGCGTCAAAAGTGTACGTCATCCCCGCTAAGCGCCAATACTGTAACATTGCTTTACATTGGACTAACCAAAACTATAACGTTGTCCTCTTGGAGCACCAAGAGTGTGACATTACCCTACGTTGGGCGCAAAAATTATAATTAAGCCTCACGCTGGGCCCTAAAAGTATAGCGTAATTTCTGAAAAATGACTAATTATTTCTCCTCAATTAGATAATAATCTAGATAACGATGTATAGAGGTTTTGTTTAATACATTAGGATATATGACTAAATGTCCAAGGTAAATGGATAATTATTTATATACAGGGTGTCCCCACTCTATTTATACACCAAATTACTTCGCCCCTGTACAAGATGCAAAAATAAACCTAAATTAAAAAATGTTTATTCGGATAAACTCTTTTTGGTGACAGTACTAGTTATTATACAAGGTGTCTTAAAAACGTGATTTTCATTGGCAAGTAGGTTTTTTAAATAAAACACCCCATATATTTTAACAAATTTTGACTCTACATTGAATTGTGCATCAAAAATGTATAACACAATATACGACCATTAATGCTGTTTTTTAGATATTAGCAGTATGCTGATATACGTATTAACTACTAAAAGTGAAGAAAAAAAATATCATGGTTATAATTATTTTTAATTAATTCTGTCACTCTCAGAGTAACAAATATGATTTAACATAAAACTAATAACCTTTCATTGTACTAAACACTAATAGGTAAGTCAGCTATTTAGTTTATTTTAGATACATTCTTACTAACCTAAATTAAAAACCTGCCATAATTGACGTAATGTTGTTTTTTAATGCAATTCAGTAAACATGTGTCTAAACAAAACTAAAATGCTGACCTATTAGTTGTTATTACAATGGAAGGTAATTAGTTACTTGTTATTATGTTATTTGTCACTCTGACAGTGACTTTCTTTACTTTTAATTGCTATGTTATAAGTATATCAACATCCTGGTGATATCTCAAAAACCAGCTCTAATTGACGTATAGTGTGTTATATGTTTTTGATGTATAATTTATTATAAAGTCAAAATCTGTTAAAATATATAGGGTGTTCCATTTAAAAAACCTACTTGCCAATAAAAATCATGTCTTTCCCTTTAAAGACAGTTAAAAAAAACATCCTGCTTTTCTATGCAATCCATATACATAGTCACCCCGCTACAATTGATGCTCGTATTTACTGAATGCGATTTCAGTAGGGCATCAACGGCAGGATTTAATATTCTACCGCTGGACAATGAAACTTGTCTAATAAGTAGACGCTGGTTCTATGCTATTCTTTTAACTGTCTTTAAAGGGAGTAAAATAGTTCTTTCTTTCTTAAGTAAACTTTTATCGCCATTTTAAAACATTATATTAGAAAAATAAAATAACTAAAAGACAAAAGTAAATTTAAAGCTGTAGTAATGCGAAAAATGGCATTGTATGCTTATAATATAATGTAAATATTTAAAAGAATTAAAAGAATACATAAAAAAATTACTAAAAAAGTTAAGCAAAATAAAAACATCCTGTGTTTCACGGTATATTATTTACCTAAAGTCATTGACTATTCTAGGTTTGTTCTTGTAAATCGCAAGTAGTATCTTGTTATACCTAAGCAAATACGATATTAATCTTTTTAGCTATTTTTAAACGTGAAAACATCAGATAAAAACCGTATCTTCATTTTCCATAACCGCAATTTGTTGCCTAAGTAATTGGCATCAAGATAACAAGCGCTTAAAGGAATGCACAACAGAACCCGATGGTTATAAATACATAAACTGTGGTATGCGGTAATGCAGAACAGAGACTCTTCTGGCTTATTCATGCCTAGTTATTTAGTTATTTCCCTTGAAAGATAGATTTTGTTTGCAGGATGTTAATTTAAAAGCTAGATATTAGTTTATACAGGGTGTTTCGAAATTAATGCATTATTAATGCCATAGTTTCCTTTATAAACATACCGGGTGATGCATCGCCGGGCGGGACATAGGAAATCCCATGTAATTTTTAATGGGGACAATTATTGGCTCCCCTAATTATTTTAGAGAAAAATTCTATGGAAGTTTATTAAAGAGCATGCAAATCTACGTCCATGGTAAAAACTTTAGATTTTTTGGTTAACCCGTTTGCTAGTTAGATGCTAATATATTTTTAAAAATTGTTACATTATTATCGCCTCATATTTATGAACAACAATAAAAATACCAGTTAGCGTGACATTACGTTGTCATTTTGAAATTTAGTGCTTTATTATTATCAAAAAATCGTACAGTGAAAAGATTAAAGTTGTATTTATACAAACGAATTAAGTTAAGTTAAACTAAACTAGAGTAACAAATTTCAAGAACTTATGACATTTATAATATTTACATGCTTCAATAAATTAATAATATTATTACAATAATTAATATGTTAGAAATAAACTTAAGATTTAAGAAAATTTTCAAATATTCCTCCATTGACTGCTAGACAATAACCCAGACGTTCATAAAATTGGCTTCTTACATTGGCTAACTGGTAAATTGAAATTTTATTGCATTCTGCAGAAATAGCATTTTTTAACTCATCTAGATTAGAGTAATTTTTATCCTTGTATATCATGCTTTTAAATGGCCCCAGAGGAAGAAGTCATTTGGCGAAATATCAGGAGACCTGGCTGGCCAATTTATGGTGTGATGTAGGCCAATAACATTTCCATTAAAAGCATTGTGTAAATATTCCCGAACAGCCAGGGTATTATGTGCCGGGCAGCCATCCATTTGGTACCAAATTTCCTGATTTTCCCTGGATACATCATTTAAAGCGGGTAAAATTAGATCTTCGAGTAGTTCCAAATAAAATTCTGCATTCAAATTTTGATTAAGAAAAATGGTCCAATAATATGTTGTCCGAAAATCCCCGCCCAAACATTTACTTTCTGTGGATATTGCGTCCTCGTTTCGACAAATATGTGTTGGTTTTCTTTGCTCCAGTATCGGTAATTTTGATGATTGGGTTCATTGTTTAACGTAAATGTGCAATCATAAGTAAAACAAATATTTCTTAAAAATTCCCTGTCCATGTTCGGCCTTTCCATCATGTCAAAACAAAATTCCTGCCGTCGTATTTCATCCCCATTCCTTAGCTCTTGATGTCTTTCATATTTGTATGAAATAAATGTATTGATGCCTTTTCCAAATCCGAAGCACTGTTGATTGATCTTTTCCCATGATATTATTAAGTTTCCTTGTACTCACCTTCCCTTCACTTTCTTCCACGTGCAATAAAATTTCCAAGTCTCTATCATATCTTACATTTTCTTCTCTTTGATACTCCCTAGCTTCATATCTGCAGTTATTTATCACTGTGCCTTTGGTCTCAAATTTTTTGATAGTCCTATCGACTGTTGATTTTCCGGGTAACGGTCTATTCGGATACTGAGCAGCGAACATGTCTGACACCTTTTAGTAATTATTTCCTTGATAGTACCATTTAATCATCAATACTTTTTCTTCAGTAGTATAACTCATGGTTAATCTTTTTGCTCTACGATTTTTTGATAATAATTAAGCACTAAATTTCAAAATGACAACGTTTTGTCACGCTAACTGGTATTTTTATTGTTGTTTATAAATATGAGGCGATAATATTGTAACAATTTTGAAAAATATATTAGCATCTAACTAGCAAACGAGTTAACCGAAAATCTAAAGTTTTTACCATGGACGTAGATTTGTATGCTCTTCAATAAACTTTAATAGAATTTTTCTCTAAAATAATTAGGGGAGCCAATAATTGACCCCATTAAAAATTACATGGGATTTCCTATGTCCCGCCCGGCGATGCCTCACCTGGTATGTCCGGAAACGCTTCCTTTCAGTGATATAGAAGGTGTTGAAATTCTAAGAAAAACACATTTTTCATCATAATTTTAAAACCGCTTTACCAATTTAATTGGCAATTTGTACATTGCTTTTAAGCAGCAAGCTTTCAGAAAATACCACATTTGATATGTCTATCTCTTATAGTTTTAAAAATATGGCCATCCAAGTTCGCCTAGCAGGTACTTGTGCTCATCAAAAATGCCAGTTAATTTGTTTTAAAGCCTTACTATGAATAAACTAAATCCTAAAAAAATATCAAGCATACAGCTTCAAGTTTTTTCCTTTTAATTATTTTTTTAAACTTTCAAAAATATACAGGGTGATGATGTGCATGGCTGATGCCCACCAGGTGATGATTTTCGTACTTAGCATGCTATGACTCATCACCATACAAATTTCTAGCCTTACAGGTCTTACGTTACTTGAGAAGTTACGTCAGTAACTGAAAAAATACCCTAAATAACAACAAGGTCATGTTTACATTTTAAAAATGTTGTATATAGGGAAAACGCTTGTTTTCAACAAGAGATCGTCAGGATGGTAATAAAAATATTAAAACATAATCGCAAGTTGGAAAACTCCCCAAACTGAAAGAAAACTTCTCTTTAGCCGTATTTTATCTGATTTAACAACACGGTGGGTGTAAATGCAGGCGCGCTGTGGGTTTTATTTACAGTATATTACTCTGCCGCTTTGCACGAATATCGGAAGAGATGAGAATGGACGAAAAAGGAGAAGAGGTGAGAGATCGTAGGGATCTGATGTGAAGTTTCGGGACCAGTGGCGACCCTTAGCCATGTACAGGGTGTCCCATTTTGGTTGTCCCTTATGGGAGACTTGGAAACCATAAGAGATATTAAAAATCCGATACCCCATCCTCGAGCTCTTTTTGAAGAAAACATTTATGGTAAAAACAGATCATCGCTATCGCGAAGCGTTTCAGAGATACAGGGTGATTCTCGATTTTTCACTTTTTGAAAAGGTCCTGTACCTTTGTTGTTATTACAGATACGAGAAAACTAATTGCACATTATAAAGACACTTTTTTCCGTAGAATCCAGTGGCGTAGGCAAAATATTTTTTGAGCTGTCATTTTTGACATATGACCCAAACATGTTTTTTTATTTAGGGACACCCTATAAATGATTAGGTAATTAAATTGCTTGTTTTTTTCTGAATAAAATAATATATCATAGTAGGTGGTTTAATAAATTTTTTACGTCAAATATTGGAAAAATTATGATTTTAAAGACGCATTGCGGCTTCTATCTGGTTTTTAAATTGTTTTATATTTTTGTTTTAGAAGGAATCTATCATCCCTTAGCTCAGGAGACATTTCCGTAGAAAAAAACAAAAAATTAGTTTACAACAACAATAATAAACAAGTTATATTAATTAAACTTAAAAATTTATCAAGTTTTTTTTTAATTTTTGATTTTTTTTTTTATTTTTTATGAATTCTCCATGTTAACTTTACCAATAGAGGAAAAAAAAACAAAAAAAAATTTAAAGTAAAAAAAAATCGAAAAATTTTTGACACACCCTGTATAACTTTGATTTTTATTTTTTTATACAACATTATCATACTAATACAGTACCAACATTTTTTTGCTTCAAATTCATAAATAAGGACGCTATGAATTTTTAAATTTAAACATAAAAATAATTATTTTTAATTTTTAGGGACACACTTATCATTTATATATATATAATAATATTCTTCCTTATCATATATATTATCCACCACAATTTCATCCTTATATATTCATAAATAAAATTGTAGAAAATTTTAAAGTTAAAAATAAAAAATAATTTTAATTTTTGAGACACCCTGTATTATTTTTTTATGTATAATAATATTTCTCACCATCACATTTATCAAATACCAAAATTTCATCCCTTTATTTTCATAAATAAAATTGTAGGAAATTTTTAAATTTTAAAATAAAAAAATTATTTTAATTTTTTGAGACACCGTGTATCATTTTATTATACGTATTAATAATCTTCTACATCATATATATTATTTACCAAAATTTCATACTTATATATTTATAAATAAAGTGGTAGGAAATTTTTAAATTTTAAAATAAAAAAATGCGTCTTTAAAATCATAATTTTTCCAATATTTGACGTAAAAATTTATTAAACCACCTACTATGATACATTATTTTAATCAGAAAAAAACAAGCAATTCAATTACCTAATCATTTATAGGGGTCCCTAATAAAAAAAAACATGTTTGGGTTATATGTCAAAAATGACAGCTCAAAAAATTTTTGGCTACGCCACTGGATTCTACGGAAAAAAGTGTCTCTATAATGTGCAATTAGTTTTCTCGTATCTGTAATAACAACAAAGCTACAGGGCCTTTTCAAAAAGTGAAAAAATCGAGAATCACCCTGTATCTCTGAAACGCTTCACGATAGCGATGATCTGTTTTTACCATAAATGTTTTCTCCAAAAAAAGCTCGAGGATGGGGTATCAGATTTTTAATATCTCTTATGGTTTTCAAGTTTCCCATAAGGGACAACCAAAATGGGACACCCTGTACACCTAAGGGAGCAAATTTTTGGTGTAGATAGATTGGCTTCTTTTCCTTTTCTTCAAATTTCCTGAAATTGCAGATTTTTGTAATAATGCCAAAATATGCATTATTGTGGAAATGCCCGGCGAAATTATTTGAAAATGCCGCATAGTCCGATGATGAAGTGTGCCTACTTCACAAAGATATAAGCTACGACATCCTTTTTCTATTGCTTCTTTCTTTATTGGCAACATTGTGAAGTTGATTGAAGTCGCAAATACGCGCATTTAGTGTGACGTCACACGACTCTGACGTTTATTAACCCTCAAGAATATACCTATTAGAGGCAGTCTTGCCGCTTAGCTGTGCAAACAATCGCATGCTTAAAAACAATAAACTTTAGATCTGCATAATTATACTTACTGGTTAGCAGGACCAAAAGCAATAGATTACACTCTTATCATATTTCTTTCTCATGCGCTTTTTTACACTGCCATAAAGGCTGACTCTAAGAGGATTATTTAAGGCTTTGTATGGAATCCAAACAAACCCCTCTACGCCCCTCTCTTCTCACCATAACAAAGGTTTCTATGGAAATATACTTTATTTTTCATTTTTGTTACATTAGTGGCACTATTTAGGATATTTTATATTAATTTTATCAAAATGGATAACAAGGAACCTTTCAGTATTAATATTATTAATTAAAGTTCGTAAAATTATACTTTTGTTCACATAGTTAGGTTAGGTGAAATGAATATCACAAATAATTACGAAAAATTTCGAGTCACAGTGGCACAAATAGCCTACACTAATCACAAACACTTTAAAACACACAAAAACTTAACATAAATCGCGTTATTTCAACTTTCAGCACGAATTCCCCTAATAGAAATCTATTGTTTGGATTCCTTGCCCGCGTCGTGACGTCAGAACTAAATGCGCAAATTGTGAAATAAAATTTAATCAACTTTAAAAATGATTTACAAGAAAACCATAAACAATTTTGTTTAAATTGTAATTTTTTCGGGTTAGTGACGTATTTAAATATTGATTAAAATAGTTCTATACCATTGTAAAATTTTGTCCAAGAAACTATTATTCAATAGACAAAAAATGTAGAAGGGGAAGCTCCGCCTAGCGGGTAACGCCGTCCACCGTCATAATTTTAAAGACGCAATTACTAATCGGTCCAATATCTATCACTCAATACAAACAATAACGCTAAAATGTTAAATTAGCGGATTTCCGCTCCGCAAAACCGCTTTTAATTCTTTAGTCGTCAGGTTGATGTATTTTTTCTGTAAAAATTCAAACCTTACTACGACACATATGTATTAATTTGCATTATTAATGTAAAATGTATTATTTATATAACATGTTTTAAATAAAAATGCAATTTAAAAAAAAAAGGTTATCAGGTAAGAACACTACCTAAGAGCCTACCAAGGAAAATAAACTATTCAATAAGGAGCGCTCGATCACATTTTAGCCTATGTTCACTAAATTTTGTGACGTAATCTTTTTCCATAATTTTTGTTTACAATCGTACTGGAAGCTTTTTTCGCGGTTTTGATGTTATTTTTTGCTTTTTAGTCATTGGACTTTTATATATGTTTAGTTTTTACAGTTTATAGTTAAATTGAGTAGTTATTAGTACTGCAGTTACAGAGAATTTTAAAACCTGTAAACAGGGGTCACTGACCTTTGGATATTTTTTAAAGAAAATTTACGTTTAAATCGTTATTAAGGGTTAGATACCATTTTTTAAAATGTTTTTAAGTGATTTTATTTTATTTTATGTTATTGGTTTATTTTGTCAGTTAAAAAAATATTATTGCAAATAGGTGACGTCACAAACATAACCTATATTTTCGAACAAATATAAAAATCGAGCGCTCCTTATTAAAAAGTTTATATTCCTTTGGCCAAGGGGCACCAAACCATATATTTGCCATTTAGCCGTGTAGATATTTAAAATTTTGTTAGAAATACCAAACAATGTAATTATTCTATAATATTTTTATGTTTACGGCAGCTTTTAGTGTTATGCTCAGAATTTTAACATTTGGAATTTTAGAATCTTACAGTCTAGGACTCTGGGATTCAACCCTAAAATTAGATATCAAGTTATATGGTTCAAATCATATTTGAAATGTTTTATTTTATAGTAAAACATATCTTAATTAGTGGGCGGTTTTGTTCACCGTAGATAGGCGGCCTTATCCAATCTATCAGACATCTCCGCTCATTACTAGGGTCTTAAAAACGTAAAGTTTTCTTATTGGAAAAGGTAACTTATTTAAAAATCAAGCAAACCTTTATAAAAACTATACATTTGAGCAATCAACGCCGTTGTTAATAGAGACCCATATGTTACTGACACTTCACAATATTTAAATTTGCTTAGGTGGGCGGGGCTTTCCGGACCTCCCCAGCTGCCAATAGGCAAAATGTCAGTTTTTAAAAACTGTTCTATGACGTTCTGAAGTAGTATATATCGCATTTTCAGCAAAAAATACAGTAGCGCTTGTGTTTTCAAAATTCGGTATCTAAAGGTTTTTAGGCAAACGGACTTAATGGTACGGGAGTCCAAGAGGGGATTTGGGGATTTACTACAGCGTGGCAGATTAAAATACCGGAGGATACCTTGTAGCCGGTTAAGTACCCTAACCTTAAGTACCACCAAAGAGCTCCGTTTACAGGGCTGATCATAAAAACAAAAATATATCCATCAGAAATTTTTGAGCCCGTCAGATTAAAATAGGGTGAGTTAATTACATGCTAAACAGTGTATATTTGACTAATCTGACAATTTGAAAGTGACGTGGCAACAAAGTTGTAAAAATTCTCCAGTGTGGCTATTTTTTTATTTTGAAAAAAATAATTCAGTGATAACGAAAATATATAATCCGATACGATCCAAACGATTTTTACAAGCCAAAAGAGTAACAGTAGGTTTTTAACATATTTCAAAATTTTTAGCCGCTTCCCCCAACGACGAAAAGGTATATATTATACAACATTTTTTTCTACTTATCATCTAAGCTTTGCAACCCAATATAAACCTTTAGCCAGATGCAAAAATTTGTCGCTATTTCCTCTCAGTCCTTAGCTCGTTAGATATCGTTATGCAATAGCTGCGTTCTCGATGATGGAATTGTACAGGGTGCTCCAGAATAAAGATCAATATTAAACTTGTGTTTTTAAATGGATCACTCCTGTATAATAGTTTAGTTTTGGATTGTAGGAGTAAAAATAATGTAAGTTTTCCCAGCGATCCCTATACAGAAAACTGAAAGGTTCTTGAGATATTTGGGTTTTTTGAAAAAATCATGACAAAAACCAAATTTTTACATATCCTACCTTGCGCTTGACTTTTAATAATATGTTAGATTGCTAAAGAAGTAAGTGTACAAAGATCTACATTAAAATTTTACTAAAATTATACAGGGTGTCCAGGAACTAATATTTACTATTATATTAATTTCTGGATACCCTGTATAATTTTCAGTAAAAATTTATATGTAGGTGATGGTACAGTTAATATTTCTCTCTCTAACATCAGTCAAGCTAAGTAAGTAAGATAAATTAAAATTTTATTTTTGTAAAGATTTTTTAAAAATCTTAAATATCTTAAAAACCACATTTTTAGTATAGGTATCGCTAATAAAATTTACGTTATTGGTATTTCTACAATCTAAAACTGAACTAACATACAGGGTGTTCCATTTAAAAACACAAGTTTAATATGCATTTTTTTGAAGCACCCTGTATAATTCCACCATCGGCGCCGCAGCTGACTCTCACAACAATTCATGTATAGCCCTCTTGAAGCATTTTACGAGTTATGGAATGAGAGGAAATTGGTCACGAAAATCTGTCTCTGGCCCACGGACTAATAGGTCTCAAATACTACTTTTATATCGAATAGTTAAAGCTGGCTTGAAAACAAAGTGGCTTTGAAGCGATTTCCAAGTCTACGTGTTTATTTCGGTGGCTTGAAAGTCGATTGAAAGTCGAGGTCAAGCACATTTCAGGCCATCGTCGTACGCATGCGGCAGTTTTGCATCCAACTTCACAGTAGACATCAAATGAAAAACAAACCTCACTTTTAAGTCGTCCCGTTTTGTGTGCTGTTGGTGTGAGCGTGTTTTATAGTTTTTTTACCTGTTTTTTAACTAATATTTTTATAAAAATGTCAAAATCATATATGAAATTCACACTGATGACGTTCGAGGAAGCATTCATCTGAAGTTAGGCAGTTATTAAGCCCGCTTAAATCGTTTATATCGTTTCTCCAATCGGCTTCAGTGAAGTCAACCCCACTTATTTTCAGGCTTGACTGGAACGATTCAAGTCACTTTCAAGCGCGTTTACATCGCCTTTTTCACGCCACTTTTAAAAGCCGCTTTTACTTTAGCTAGCGTCAACTATTCGATATAAACGTGAGTGTATGATGCTCGATTAAATCCCCATTAGCAATGTGGGCTTTCCTTCTATAAACAGTGATATGGCCAACAATTCAAAAGCAAAAATAAATATGGCACAGCTATAATATCCTTTAAGGACACAAAGTTTTTTTTTTTTAATACGTAATCAAAATTTAAAGGTAATTTTTTTGATGAAGGCATGTCAGATCCGCCACTGGGCTTTCCTCGTTGCTCGGAAGACCGGTTACGGTCTCTTTCTTGAATCAATGAAAATACCCAGAAAGGCGAGGTCATATGCAGACACAGGATATTTTTTTATTATATTTATTCTTAAACTAATTTATTGTTAAAGATGATCATTATTGTAGTAGACTTCGTACTAAAAGTAAACTGTGTGGTCGTTTAATTATGCAAAAAATTAGATATTTAAGCATTTGTCAAAAATTGTTAATCTACATAAAAGTTAATATACTATCCTGTAAACTGTATTACTAGTAATTGTTTTATTAAAAGTTCAGGAATATTAAATGAAAGTACATAGAAAAAAAGTAAAAATTGCTCAGAAGTTAAGTACCCTTGAAAAAAATAATAACAAAATAATAATAAGAAGGGTAAGTAACAAATTAAAAAATATTTTTATTTACCTTCACTTATAGAAAAGCCTTCTTTTCTCGCCCATCGTTGGAAGTGGAGGATTTATCGCTTTCAATAGGTACTTCCATGGCTTCTGCTCTGAAGAATTTTCCAGTTTATTTCTTCCACTCACGATATGGTCTAGTCTGCAACCCGCGGAGGTCTTTGCTTCCCTCCTCCCAAATCTTAAATTAGTTAGGTACCGTGTCAACTAACTCCCTGTTAGCTCCCTTAAGACACCCACGGTACGTTAGTATTTAAGTTTTTATCCTTCTTGGATTGCCCAATGAAAAAATATCCAAGCATGGTCTCCTATAGAGTTTTATTTTTTTATGTAGATAAAGGGGTGTCCCAACTCTATTTATACAGAAAATATCTTTGCCCTTGTGCAAGATACAAAAATAAATATCAAAGAAGTAATGTAGTATCGGTAAATATACAAAGTGTCTCCAAAACACTCATTGTCAAGTAGTTTTTGTTAAGAACATCTCTTATAGTTTAACTTTTATAAAATTCTACATCAAATATATATCTATACGAGAAAGAACATTTTGATGAATTAGACAAATGAATATAAAGCTCTTAAACCTTGTTGTTTGTTAGTAAATTGTCATAATTGACAGCTGTTTGTTATTTTTATTTTTTTTGCATAACTTCTGTTAAAAATCATGGAAAAAAGGCATGATTTTAACTGCAAGTTATGCCGAAAAAATTAGATAACCAACAGCTAAATCTCTCCCATCTAACTATAGAGCAATTTCAATTCTCTTAGTTTTTTGTAAAGTAATGGAAAAATTAATTAATTCACATATTCTTAAGTACTTAGAAAAACACAAAATTTTGCATGACAGTGCAGTATGGATTTCGCCACAAAAGATCTACAGATCTTCTTTCCTTCGTATCACACTGTTGAAATAAGTCTCTTGAGTTTCTAGGTGGAGTCCCAGATCGTTGCTCTTGATATATCCAAAGCTTTTGACCAGGTCTGGCATGCCGCACTTCTTAATAAACTTCCCTCCTATGGTCTCTCAACTAAACTCTGTACTTGGCTCTCTAGTTATCTATCTGATCGACGTATATCAGTTATTGTGGACGGCCATTCTTCAAGCTTTCACCAAGTAAATGCTGGAGTCCCTCAGGGCTCAGTTCTGGCACCAACATTGTTTCTTCTTCACATCAACGACCTTCTCTCGTCCACAACTAATTCCATTCATAGTTTCGCCGACGATAGTACCCTTCACTCCAGTTTTTCAGGTTCCTAAACCCATCACTAAACCTGACTTGGAAAACAAACGCAGAGCGATGCAGATATCTCTTTCGCAGGATCTTAATTTAATATTGGATTGGGGCGCCAAAAATCTCGTCCATTTTAATGCATCCAAAACACAATCATGTTCCTTGTCGCGAAAAGAGTCATCAAATACTCATCCTCTACTTATGAGCGGCCAAGTTTTACAGAGCAAAGACACCTTCAATCTTGTGGGCGTCACATTTGAAAGTAACCTTAACTGGCATAAACACATTGTATCTATAGCCACGGCAGCTTCAATAAAGCTTGGATTTCTCTTTCGAGCCAAAAAGTATTTTTCCGCTTCTAATTTATACACTTTATATGTGTCCCAAATCCGACCTCCCTTGGAATATTGTTCTCATATCTGGGGCATGGCGTCCCCCACAACCCTAAGCATTCTTGATTCTATTCAAAGAAGAGCTATTCGTCTTATTAATGATCCTTCACTTACAGAAAGGCTTCCCTTTCTTGCCCATCGTCGGGCTGTGGGGGATTTATCGCTTTTTTATAGGTACTTTCATAGCTTCTGCTCTGAAGAATTGTCCAGTATAGTTCCTCCACTCACGGTTCCCAACAGAGAAACTCGTGGTTCCGCGCGTATGCATCCCTATACGGTCCAACTGGACAGGCCCCGAACTTCCCACTTTGTTCGTTCTTTTATCCCTAGAGTTTCTAGATTGTGGTACCCTGCTGCCAGCGGAAGTCTTTCCTTCCCCCAAATCTTCAAGTATTTAAGTCCCGTGTCAACAAACTCTCTCTTACCTCGCTTAAGACACCAACGGTACGTTAGTATTTAGGCTTTTAGCCTTCGTGGTTTGTCCAAAGATAAAAAAATAATAAAGAAAGCTGTCGATGATGACAATTTATGAACAAACAATCATTATGACAACTCAAGGTGCTAATTACCTATGCAAACTAGTCGCAACAATGTTATTTTATTACTTTAGAATTTATGTTTTGACAATTTTTAACCCAGATATCTTAAGAACCGTTAGGAATTTGAAAAAAGTGAATAAAAACATTTTTGCTTAAAATTAGTCATAGAATTCATCCAAGTATCTTGGATACCTCGACGGGCGCCCTGCATGTATTACGGCAAAAAGAATTAAGGTCTTATTTCTGAGACATTATACCTATAAAAAAGTTTATAAAAACATGGTGTTAAAAGTTTTTTTTTTTTAATCTTAAATATATTTTATTTGATTTTAATGAAATGAAATTAAAAAGAGTTATTACAACAATAAGGAGCCTATTTAATTAGGAGGTGGATTGCATATCCTCTAACACTGCAACCTGCTCAGGTTTATTGTGTGTCCTCCGTCCATAGGTTAGAGCACGCTATCCAAGCCGGTCTGTTTAATCAGACTCACAAGCTTGAAACTGGCCCCTTGGTATATCTTGCCGCTTTAGGTTTTTCTTCACCCAGCCTTGCAAACCGCAGACGACAAAGGGCTTCGCAGTAGCACCATACGTGTTCTGCGGTTTCTTCCTCCTCCTGGCAGAACCTACATAGGTTTTCTTCTGCCAGGCCCATAGTTTCCAGGTGTTTATTCAGTCTGCAATGACCTGTCAGTTGACCCACTATTATTCTTACTGCCTTCCGGTTATAATTCAGAAGGTCTTTTGTAAATTCTGGCGAGTAAGCCTTGATGAACACTTTCGCCTGACGCTGTCCTGGTGTTCTCATCCACCAGTCTTGTGATTCCCTCATAATCCATGATCTAATGGATGACCTTACCTGGCATGATGGAATACCACAGTAGGGCTCGGGACCTACCATTGTCCTGCCAGCCCCTCCTGCCAATTTATCAGCTTCTTCATCTGCCTTCGTGGCCTTCGTGTCCTGGTACCCAGGCAATGGTTAGCTTGTTGGACGCACCCACCTCTTCCAGGGCAATTACGCAGTCCCGCACCAGCTTGGAGCTGATTTTGCATGAACTGAGTGCCCTGATGGCTGCCTGGCTGTCCGAATAGATTACTATGGTTTTATCCTCATAGCTCCTTCTGATGATTTCCCTAGCACATTGTTCTATGGCTAGCAATTTCGGCCTGGAACACAGTAGGGTGTTGTCCGGAGACCCAAGTTTATTTTCGTCCTTGGTTTGTCCCATATATACCTGTCCAACTCCTTGGTCTGTTTTGGAGCCGTCTCGTATACCAGATTAGGTCGGCTTTAATGGGGAGGCCCTGCCACCCAGTCCTTTCTGTCCGGTAATAAAGTTTGAAAACCTTTGTTTAGCCAGTAGCTTCGGTACCATTTTGTCTGGAAGGCATCTCACACACTGAGTTGACTTCTTGGTCCTCCTTGAATCTCCATCGTATGGCCTTTCCTGTCTTATGATAGACTCTGGCCTTGTTTAGACGGCTATTGTACCGCTTACTTCACCCTGTATGTAGATGTGAAGTGGCGGCAGATTAAGCAGCGTTTCCAGTGCTGCAGTAGGGGTCGATTTCAGGTCTCCCGGCAATACATAAGCATAGACAAGCGAGTCTCTGTATAGCTTTGTAATTCTCTGAAGTTCCTTTATTGCCGTCCTTTTCAGGAAAGGTCTTTGCACTGAGGCAATGGTTGACCTGCAGGTTGGTCGCCGGTCCGACGACCATTTTGTATAACCATAGGTTCATCTTTCGACCGAGTCCCCGTTCTCTTTCACGGCAGTCTTCGGCATTCACCAGGGTGGTTCTCCTGCCTCTCCCGAGCAGACTTTGCTTGCTGCGGTCCTCTGCGTTGTCTTCTGGTCAAAAGATGACCTCCCAGATATTTGACCCCTTGGAAAGTGGGATTTCACTCTCCGTTAACTCTTCCGCTGCTCTTCTTTGTGAAAGGGACGGCATTTTAGAGGTTGATCGAGAGTCCCTCCTCTCAGTCAGTACCATTTCTGTCGCGTACCACGTAAATTATACACTCCTAGACAAAAAAACCGGGCAAACACAATTTTGTTCAAATTCAATCCTTAAATTACTTTATGGTTTTTGCCCGGTTACAATTATCTTTTTCGCCTAATTTGGCTCCTTTCATCAAGATCACTATTTCTATATGGGGATTACAAAAGTTTTAGGATTAGTTGTTGTACAGGGAAGAGCCAAATGTTGAATTTTCTCCTAAACTTTCGAGCACCTTGTGTGAAATAATTAAACGTCAGTGTAATGGACTTTAAAGCTTGATCTTTTCTTAACATTTTCTTTTTATATTTATATTAGTTCCTCTTTTCTAAAAGTAAATACACATTTAAAAAAAAAAGACAATTAAATTTGGTGTATTGGGTTGTCAAGTTATAATTTTAAAACTCTATTAAAATTTGTATTTTCTGATGATAAAAAAATACTGGTTTTGTTAGAGTTAATTCTCGTGGTTTTTAAATTAGTAATCAGATTTTTGATTATCGCTTAAGATATACAGGGTAAAACAAAAAGTAAAATTTAAAAAATACCCCTGTATATTAGATCATCAATTATCAGTAAAAAAACATTTTTAAAGACCATAAAAATATACTTCATTTGTCATATTTATCTTTATTAGTTTCTACAATACGATCCATCCAAATCTTAAGTTTCCCCCAATATGTTGGCAAAATTGCATGTAATACGACAATCATGATTAAATTGAATTGTTTTTTTTAACACGCTTTTATTAGCTTGGGTTGTAGCTATCTATCCTATCCATCCATCTATCTATCTATCTATGTAACGGAATCTTTGAGCCTAATTTTTACCAACTTCCAGCGATTCAATTTCTTTGAAACTTTGCACACGTATCAAGGACCGATGACAATGCAATAATTTAAAAACAGTATCCCGTTATTCTGATTAGGACCGCCAGGATAAATAAATTCCTTTACAGATCCTCTGTGTCTCTTGACAAAATGGCGAAGGAATTTTTTAGTTTAATAAAGTAGAGCATTTATTTTTAAAAAACTAATTGATATATCGAACTAAAAATAGAAAAATAAATAATAGTTTAAAAAAACTAAAAAACACGCTTTTATATGCAACCGAACTAAAAATTAGAAAATAATTTTTTCATTACAAAGAGTTTGTCACTTCAGAGTAAAAGCGTGGGGTGCTTAACTCATATTAAATGTTATAATTATTCTATTTGCAAATAGCTATGAGGAAAAGTTAGCAGAAAATGTAAAATGCACCTTTTTGCTCTGGAGAGAGAGTGACAAACTCTTTGTATCGAAATTATTTTCTGGTCCTGGATTCGATTACATATGCTTTTTGTGTTTACAGTTTTAGACTGTATTTATTAATTTGTATTTCCTTTTAGACAAGAGATACTGATATAAATAAAATAAATAATGGTTTAAAGAACTAAAAAACACGCTTTTATACAGCCGAACTAAAAATTAGAAAATATTTTTTTATTACAAGAGTTTGTATTACAGTAATAAAGGTCAAACAATGAATCATAATTATATACCTCAAAATAAATTATAATTTAAGATAATAACAGAATAATTCACTTCAGAGTAAAAAAGCGTAGGGTGCATTTTTACTATTTTTTCATAACTTTTCCCTCATAGATATTTACAAATGAAGTAATTATAACATTTAACAATATATTAAGCACCCCACGATTTTATTCTAAAGTGAAATATTCTGTTATTGTTCTATAAATTTAATTATAATTTTATTTTGAGGTATATAATTGCGATCTCATTGTTTGGCCTTTATTATCAGTACCTGAGCTCTTTGTAATGAAAATAACCTTTCTAGGCCATGAGTTCGGTTGCCTCTAACAGCATGTTTTTTTAGTTTTTTTAAACTATTATTTATTTTTTATTTACAGTTCGATATATCAATTAGTTTTCTGTGGACATGTGATATTAAAATGTTTCACGAACTATTTCAATGCACCCAACCATTTCATTTAAAACTTTACTGTTGCATGGGGTTTCAGAACGCAACTACTCCGGAACAGTTTCTGTCAGCCTTGCGCTGAGAGTACGTCCGAAACTGCACGCATTGCTCAGGATCGCGCACTCAGCTCTTTCTCTGTTACTCTCCTACAGAAAATCTATAGTAATAATTTATTTATCCCGGCGATCCTAATCAGGATAACGGGATACTGTTTGCGGATTATTGCATTATCATGGGTCCTTGATACGTGTGCAAGTTTCAAAGAAATGAATCAAGTTGAAGTTGGTAAGAGAATTAAGCTTAAAGATTCCGTTACATACATACATACAACCCCAAGCTAATAAAAAAATAAAAATAAAATAAAAAAAAGCGTGTTAAAAAGGAAATAATAAAAAGAGATGGGATTTAAAATACTATACCCTGGTAAAAAATTGTGATGGTAAATTATTCTTCCATAGGGGTGTTCAAAATTGTTAACACGATCCTATAAAACTTTTGCAATCCCCATAATAAATAATAATCTTAATGGAAGGAGCTACTACTGGAACCAAAGATATTTAAAATGGGTCAAAAACCAAAAGGTATTTGGCTTGAATTTGAACAAAATTTAGTTTGTCCGGTTTCTTTTCCCCATCCTGTGGCCCCTCAAGTAACACAAACAAGTATTTCCTGACAAAATAATGTACGCCACTGATTTTGTGTAATTTTTATATTTCTAATTACAATTTTTTTATTTTTACATTTTACGTTGCCTGTTATTTTTTCAGAAAAAACTCTCAATTGTATTTACTTCTGGACCATACAATTTTTTTATTAAGTGATATAGCTCTTCAATAAACTTTAATAAATTTTCTCTAAAATAATTAGGGGAGCCAATAATTGACCCCATTAAAATTACATGGGATTTCCCTGTGTCTCGCTTGGCGGTGCATCACCCGGTGTGTACTTTTTTATTATGCAAGTATGTAAATAACAAATACTTAATGAAATAACGTTTATATCTAGTGAAATAAATGTTACTAAAATACGTTTTTTGAAATTTTAAGGTTTTGCAAAAGTTTAACACCCTGTATTTTGGAAATAAAAAATTTGCGTACCCATGTTCATATAAAAATGTTCTATAAAATTGGCCCAATTATAAGCACTTAATTTTTTTTATTGCATTTAGAAACGCCCTGTGTAATTTCGTTACAGCTACTTGAACCTAAAAAGTGTAGAATATTAGCAATGAAATATTTTCCATTTATAATGCGTATATTAGCTTAAAAATCCATGAAAAAAATAATAAAAAATTAAATAAGGTACGGACGCTTTCCTTTTACAGATGCGTGTTACAATTTCACCTGCACTTTCCTGGTTGATTTCTAGTAATTTCTCTTACTGTATTGTAAGTAAGACTTGCTCGTATGCTTGTTCATATAATTCAGAACGCTATTCATGAAATTGTTCATAATTTTTTTATTTGGCATAGATTTTATTTAAAATAAAAAACACAGTCTTTAAAAAATAACGTTAGAAGTATAGTTAGACTCAAAGTCGATTGATGAGATAAGGTCACGACATTCGCCATATTGGCTAGCGCGGCTGTGATGTCAAGTCGGGCCATTTTCGGCCATGTTTGATTTTAGACAGATCAGTGGCGTAAAATTAAGGAGAAAACAAAAAGAACTGTACCTATGTTGTAAACAAAATTTATTGGATTATTTTAATAGGCATACCCCTAAAACAAAAACATAAATGTGGTTTAAATATTGAAAATTAAAAATTATCAAAGCGACGACAGGACGATGATGTACCTGGCAGAGCAAAACATTTTCCATGGTTCCGTAAGTCAAAAACCATTTTAAAAACTTTGTATACAAGGTGTCCGCTAATGAATGGTACACAGAAAAACCACAGATTCCTTATGCCAAAATATTAAGATTTAACCAAACATACCTAATATCCAAAAGTTTATACTAAGGAAGATACGGGGTGTACATAGTAAAAAGAAAAAGTAAATTTATTTCGATAATTGTTCCTCCCTTATCTTGGGATTTTTAAACATTAGCTTTTCAGATCGAATATTAATTTTTGTGCGTGTAGACTAGAGGGCGATGGGTACACTATTTAAAATTCTCTAAAACTACCCAATTTTTTGTTACTACTCTGTTTGTATGTAAACTAGTAAGCTTCTCTATGCTTTCTGCACAAAAAAGGTATACTTAGTAAGAATCGGTCTTGACAACCGTTTTTAAGGTATTCACGTTTTTAGTTGTTCAGTGCACCCGAAAGTATGTACCTTCAATAACATCGTATTAGCTATAATTACAACTGCTCAGATATAAATAGCTGATAGCTAAAAACCCCTGGATACCAAGTTTTATTAAAATGTTTAAAACATATCAGAAATTATCGAAATGCATGAATAAAAATATTTATATCCCTTTAACACCCTGTATCTTCCTTATCATAACTTTTCGATATAGGTATGTTTGTTTAAATCCTAAATGGGTATTTTTGCATAAGAAATCTGTGGTTTTTCTGTGAACCGTTAATTAGCGGACACTCATCAGTATCATACGTATATAAAAACACGAATGACTGAAAACTATTCTAAAATAAAACGAGTCCGAACCAATAATATGTATGTATAAGTCTCTAAACTAACCAAAAACATTAACAACTGGAAATCCTTGCAAAATATACAACCAAAATGAAAATGGCAAATTTCCACAGTTTTTACCAAACAAAGCTTCGACAAGGCACGACTCTGTCATCAGCTGATAATGCAACCAACTTTGAACAGAACTGCCAACCGAAATCCTAATTCTCACATCCTCACGTCCCTGACAAAAGCTATCACCGGTCTTGCTTATGTCTAAACCCCTTCTCATAAAGAAACTCTGGTTAGACCCATATTTATTTCATTCTGAAAGCGATGCCGCGGCCGCCAAGTACACAAAAAATGATAAAGCAAATAAACCCTTTTGTGAACAATGATTTATTGCAGCAAAAATATTCAACCCGACGACTACGCCACGCGTTACAGGTTTTATGGTACGCCAGAGACGAAATAAGAGGATGTTTTTTAAGTACGTGTTTTCGCAATATTTTTATTTATTTATCTAAAAAATATGTAATCAGGCTCTGTCAGAGGCTATGTGCTTTCGAAAAGCTTTGTTTACTTTATCATTTTTTGTGTACTTGACGGCATCGCTTTCAGATTGAAATAAATATGGTTTTAACTATAAATAAGTAAGTGTATATGACCAATATTGATCCATAATATAACCAATATACAGGATGATTTATTTTAAAGCTAACAATGGCTATATTTTCTAAACCAAGGCAAATATCAAACAATAAAAAAAAGCCTTTTATAAAACCTGAAGAAGACATAAATGACGTATTTTTGAAAACACTCCTATCAACCCCTTACGATGCACCCCAGTCTCCCCGTGGCGCAGTGGACAGAGCTTTGATCTTCGAAGCCAGTAAACTCAAAGACAAAATTCGTGAAGAAGTTGAAGGAATAAACGAAGGTTTGGTACTCCGTTTAATAAACCACTTTTTATTTAATATTAAAAATGTGTTTACGTTGGTGGAGGTCATTTAGAAGACGTGATTTTTAAAGTTAGAATTAAATTAGCCAAATATTTTTAAGTCATTATAAATTCCAAAGAATTAGCTGTAATTAAGTATAATAAAAAGTTTGTTTGGTAAACTAAAAGGAATTTAATTTAAATATTAAAATGGATGGGCTATTATGGCGAACCCTGTATAAGAGGCAAAATTTAATTTAAATTAAAACTACTGACAAGCTATTAATATGTTTTATTATTGGGTCTACAGCTGGAGACAATTATTTTGTTGTAGTAGGAGCAGTACCGTATCTGGGTCTTTTGTCTCCCCGTGCAAAAAAGGAATTGGCGCCTTCCTCTTGTATAAAAATTATTGTCCGCAAAAAATTCTCGAAGAGCAAAAAAAATCACAAAAAAAGGTCACTTACTTTTACATTATAAATGAATCCTTTATTGATGTCTTTCACATTGATTTTCCCTTTTTTTTCTTTTAAATATTTTTGAAAACAAAAGAAAAGTCCTTTTAAAAAAAATCGAATTGATTTGGCCAAATTGCCGCCCTCTAATTTTTGCCGCCCCATGCAAATGTCCCTGCTGCACCCCAGGGTACGAACGGCCCTGAGTAGGGGAGCCCAAGAGGGGGATTTCGGGATTTTATACAGCGCGGCAAAATAATATACAGGAGGATACCTTGTACCCGGTTAAGTACCTCCACCAAATATAAGCCCCGTATATAAGGTCGCCCGTCGAAGATAAATGATCAGATTAGTAAAAAAATATTTATCAGACATTTTCTAGCGCATCAGATTAAGATAGAGTGAGATAATTACATGCTAAAATGTGTATATTCCTCTAACCTGACAAAAAATGCCATCGTGACATTCCCAAACGTAGCTATTTTTTTTTTATGTTGAACGGAAATAATTCAAGGACAACGAAAAATATATAATCTGACAATTTTCACAAGCCGACATAACAACAGTATGTTTAAACATATTTTAAAATCTATAGCCGCTTTCCCCACCGAAGAGAAGGTATACATTATATACCATTTTCTTTCTTCTTATCATCTAAGCTTTGCAACCTAATAGGTTTCTATGACGCTTGAGTAAATCCCAATTAAGCATCTTGGGCTCCCCTACTATTATAAAATATTTTTTGTTTAAAAAAGTGACCTGAACCTAAAAGAAAACTACTTTAATCTTTGCGATGTTCTCTAGTCCAAGCTGTATCTTTTAAAACATCAAGAATATACCCCCTAGCTCGTGGCACAAAAATATTTTAATTGTTTGATTCGTGTACGATATACGAGAAACGCTTATAAGTTATGTAATTGGAAGTGGTATAGATATAAACCGAAGAAGAAATCAGCTGATTGGCGATTTTCACCGATTCATTTACACTTTCTTTTAGAAGTAAATGTACTCCCTAATAACATGTTTTCTTCAATTAGTTTAATCTGATTTAGTTTTCCTTTATATGTTTCTGTTTATTTTATTTTACATACACATGCAGCTATACTATTATAGTTAAGCATAAATACTAATAGCCGATTTCCACCTACGGGTTTTAACCCGGGATTTTCACCCCGGGTAAAAAGTCTTTAACTCCTGACGATTCACACCTGCGAGTCATAGGTAAGGAGTTAAAACTCGTAGCGTTTCCGCCTGCCAGATAAGGACTGGTTCTAATTTTCCCCATGGGTGACGACTTTGACGAAATTCCCTACATAAATTAACAGTCGGTACTACCAAAAAGTTGTGTTTCGATTCAAATAAGCATGGGTTGCTTTCCAGTGACGAAAATTTTTGTGCGTCAGGCTCCAGGGCTTGAAGCTCTTGAACTGCTCTAAAAAGTTAGTCACTGGAACGCATCCTTGACAAGGAAAGAGATATTTTAAGAAATTTTAAAATTTCGTTGTTTTTAACCTTTCTTGACTTTATAATAATAATCTCTTTAATATCTAATTCAATTTTAAATAAATAATTTTAAAAATCCATCCTTAACCATAAAAAATACGTTTGAAGCAGAAAAACCAAAAGAGGGGTTGGTGCATGAGGGGCAAGGGGAAAGAAAAACGGAGTAGCTCAGGTGCATAACACTTTCCGTCACTGGAACGCCATAAAGTAGAACGAAATGCTCCTGAGCTACTCGGGAGCGCTCTATTTGTGTCACTGGAAGCCACTATGGATATAATTTTACCTGTGTCCTTGAAAAAACCCCGACAATCATCTGATGGGTGCGGACCCATGCGTCACTGGTGAACACCAATAAGTGAGAATCGGCTTTAAAAAAATGGTTTACAGGATGTTTTCTTACCACAGTAAAAAAACTAAAGCCCCTTTTTGAGCGTATTTTTTAAAATAAGTTATATATAATATAAACTTTTATTTGTCCAAGGGCGAAATCACTCTGTCCCTGATAAAAAACAGAAAATTATTTGAATTCACGGGTTTTTAGTCACTTCTCTTTTAATTTCAGGTAAAACAAATCCTTTAGTAATAATTATTGTTATTATTTCCGAAATTTATTATATTTTTATTAGTTCTAGTTAAAAAATGCAAAACACCAAATATCTGGATTTTTCTGTGACCGACTTGCTGACCAAGCCTATACCCCCTATTAGGGGTGGAGGGGCCTAATTGGGCTTGCCCAAAGTAACAAAGGTGTGCAAGATTTTGTGAGATATTATGCATTATGTCACAATCTAAAATATTCGTTTGTTTTTGCTTCAAATTACGATGGTTGTAGTTTGGAGGGAGTACATTTAAAAATATAATATTTATGGGAAAAACCTGTGTTATTTTGACCTGAAAAAATGCTCTTAAAATATCTGTAGTAAATTTTAAATAACCCTGTATGTGAAATGTGGTTACTTTTATTCTAGGTTTTTTCTTATATTTTTTTTATTTTTTACAAGCGCTTGCTTATAAACGCAAGTTTTCTTTTAAAAGCGAATTGCAAAACGCGTATTTAATTTTCCTTGGTTAATGGGAAATAAAATAAAATTGAAGGCAGGTAACTTAAAATTAAAATAGTTTAAACTCCTTGCAAATTTCCAAGATTTAAAATCTTAAGGACGGGAAATTTGAGATAATTTTTTTATATCTTCGGACACAATAAGCTAAAGAATAAATACATACTAACGTACCGTGGGTGTCTAAAGGTAGGTATATAAGAGGAAGTTTATTCTATTCTATTCTATTTTTTTTTTTTTTTTTCTTGGTTTTGGTCCCTTCAGGTCCAATCCACCACTCTCCCCCTTTCGGACTATGCTTTCCAGGGCTTCGTCTGCGGAAAATCTGGATAATCGAGCTCGTAGCTCCCAGAATATTCCAAAAGAAAACAAATAATTCAACAATCGATACAATGCATAAATTGTCGGCTGTCAAACCAAGATCTGCTACTGGTGTTACGTATAACCTTCACTTTCACTACTGACAGTTCCCATGGCACGCCCATCTATTTCCCCGCCATTTGAGAAATACCTCGTGTTCACCACCAAACAGGATACCATCAGCTTATAGGAATCTTCGCTCACAGCGCTTAGATCCAGAAGAAAGATGCCGTCAATTTAGCGTGAATCTTTCCTTGATCCCCGAAGGCAAAAACGTTCGTACGACACCTCTAGCCGCCACTCCAGGAAGAACTTTGTAGTCCTCTACGCACGTCCGCACTGTCCGGAGGTCAAACAAAGAGTCTAAGAGGAAGTTTATTCACATGGGACCTTAATACCTAAAGATTAGGGGGAAAGAAAAGACCTTCGCGGCCAGCAGATTTTACATTCTAGAAACTCTAGGGGTAAAAGAATGAACAAAGTGGGTAGTTTAAGGCCTGTTCAGTTGAACCGCATCGGAATGCGTCGTGTGAAAAACACGAGTTTTTCTCTTGGGAATCACGAGTCTAGGAATTATACTGGACAGTTCCTCAGAGCAGAAGCCATGAAAGTACCTATAAAAGGCGATAAACCCCCACAGCCCGACGATGGGAGAGAGAAGGAGCTGTCTGAAGGATCATTAATAAGGCGAACAGCTCTTCTTTGAATGGAATCAAGAATGCCAGGGGTTATGGAGGACGCCATACTACAGATATGAGAACAATATTTCAAAGGGAGTCGGATTTGGGACACATACAAAATGTATAAATTAGGGGAGATTAATTTTTTTTTTTTTTGTCAATTTACTTATACGGAGCGAAATTTTCGAAATCGTCGAATAAGTCTTTTATGGACATTCTGTGGTAATTTATACATATGTTTTTATTATGGAGGCTCATTTTTTAAACTTTATTATAGTATGCACCTGTTCTTAAATTTCGCAGGTTTAACCTAACCTATTAATTGTTTAGTCCTTACATTAATAATTATAACTCCGTTTATATGAAACAGTTAAAGCTGGCTTTAAACCAAGGCGGCTTTAAAGCGAATTATCAGCCTATGTGTTTATTTTGTTGGCCTAAGTCGATTAAAAATCAAGCTCAAATAAAAACAAATCTCACTTTTTAATTCGTCCCGTTTTGTGTGCTGTTGTTGGTGTGAGCGTGTTTTAAAGTTTTTTCACCTGTTTTTCAACTCATATTTTTTCAAAAAATGTCAAAATCATTTATGAAATTACCACTAATGATGTTCGAGAAAGCATTCATCTGAAGTTAGGTAGTTATTTATCCCGCTTGAATCGTTTATATCGTGTCTTTAAACCGACTTCAGTAAAGTCAACCCTACTTATTTTTAGGCTTCGCTGGGACGATTCAAGTCACTTTCAAGCGCGTTTAGATTGCTTTTTAAGCCACTTTTAAAAGCCGCTTTCACTCAAGCTAGCTTTAACTATTTGATATAAAGGTACTCTACGCGATAACACTATGTATTTATTCCGAAATAAAGGTTTGGTATTCTTAATTATGATTTTAAAAATAACAGTTAAGAAAACCAAAAGTAAAAGAATACAAAAATGTATAGTTTATGTTGCCCAATGAAAATAAAATATCCCCAAAATTTTGGAAATTTTATGAATATAAAAAGCAGTTTTTAAGGCCAAATATTCGCTTTTGCAATTCGTTTTTGGCGGCTGTATGAATTAAGCTTAACTTTGTCAATAATATCTGTACTCCCGTCACTTGCCGGTTAACAAAAAGCCTCTCTATCACTGACAATAATCACATAATAAGCACATTGTCTGAAAAGTCTCACCGATGTTATTCTAAGGTACCGACCCAAGTAGCGTACCCTGAGGCACCCTATTGTGCTTATCGGCGCCATCTTGAATTGCTCTAGAGCGTAACTCGGTAGAAAGATGGGAAAATGCGCATCACACGTAAAAGGCGTTCGGCTAAGAACTACCGCGTTATCGGGGGTCAAGAAACTGGATACAAATATTTATTTAAATTAAATTTTAATAAGGAGTAAAAAAATTAGACCGACTTCAAAACAATAATAAAACTCACTCATAAGTAAAAAATAATAAAAAAAAGTCGAGTAATACCATATTATGATTTAAAGTATAAAAGGCTTTTGTTTATTTAGTTATTAATATTGAGCAGTTTAGCACATATATGTTATTACCCGATTTTTTTCCATATAATTTTTTACTTTTTAGCAAGTTTAATTATTGTTTTAAAGTCGGTTAAATTTTTTAAACTGTTTATTAAAATTTAATTTAGGCAAAAATTTGTATTCAGTTTCTGTTCATTTTTCGCTTTTTAGTTTATTATTATTACTATTAAATCAGTAATCATACACTAAAAACACAAACTACAGTAAAAAGCACAAGCACACTAATTTAATTGGTTGGAAGCAAAGTAAATGGGGAATTAAAAAAAAGGATTTACCTAACCAGTAGTAACCATGACCCCCTAGTCCTTGGGCCATTAATGACGTAGACTTCATGATAACAACACTTTTAAAACTGATTTTGAGGGATTCCTTTTGACAAGTCTACCACGAGTACTCATATCGCCATATATGGAACCAGCGCTTTAATCCTTACGCCCCCTCAAACATATCATTTCTGAGCCTTTAGGGTTTGTGATAAAAACACCCTTATTTTTTATTTTAACGTAAAGGTTGTGTATTATAACCTATACGTCCGACAGAAAAAGTGACGCTTTCGCCCAGTCCGACACCCGAAACATGTCAGTTTTAAGCGTTATGGTTTCGTGACAGTAAACACTTACCATTTTTGGCACAATGTTTAAACATCGAATGCTAAAACATTGTGGTAAACTTGTCCGACAAAAAAATTGACGCGTTCGCCCAGTCCGACATCCCAAAGATGTCAATTTTTAAACCTTTGGTTAGTATGATTAATTATTTGGTCAGTATGGTTATAATTGGATAATTCATAGTACCTATTTAATATTTGGTCAAAGATACTGGAATAAATATAGAGACTTAAAAATTTCAGGGTCACTAATTGCTACAGAAAAATATTTAGCACCTCAACATCACAAATTATCAGAATACCCAGATGCGAAAGTGCGGCGAAATACGCTTACTTATTTCTATGACCTTGAGAAAGAATAAATGGAAAATCTGCACCAATGCATGGATCGTAATATGTTTAATTTGTAAAAGGTTATTATAATAATTAATTATGCAGTTTTTAAAATTTAAATATTTCTTTATTAAAAAATAATACAATTTAAAAATTTTACCTATGTTGTAATAAAATGTCTATACCTGGTTTCACAAAACATTTTAACAAACGATTAAACTATTAGGGGTTAAGAATGTTTAACAAAAAAAACGTTGTCTAAAAACTGCTTATTAAATTAATTAAAGGTATTCCGTTTTACTAGCTTAATTGTTTATTAAGAAGTTTTTGTGTAACTGGGATTAAAACAGAATAATTGAAAGCAGAGTAACAAAAGATTCTAAAGAAATCCCGACACAATATTTTAAAGCAATGCAGCCGTTGCCATAGTAATAGGAGTATGTTATATTTTTTAAATACTGAGAAAACCCCTAATTTTTTTATTTAAAATATAGCCTTTCAAATGGCAGTGTAGCTATAAATAACAAAAAAAAATTCCGTTCTTTTGGCACATACTGATTTATATCAATAACTTTATAAACAAGTATTTTGTAAAAAACTTTTTTAAGATTTATTTAATATCTACCTGATAGAATAGTATGCGGATGACGAGATAGAAATAAATTTATTTTTAAAATGATCCCCGCACAATTTATAATTCATCAGATTTTTTCCAAAAATCCTCCCTTCCGGCAGACTTAAGCCAGACCTTATATATTCTTATTATAGAAAAACCATCCAAATAATTATTCACATATTTTTTTTGTAAATAGAACTTACTACATCAAGAAAATACTTTTAATGCATTTTTATATTAAAAAGTATTATGGCTACGTGAACATTAATGTGCCCGATATGATCTATAGCCTGCACATCAATATTAGATTAGATTAGATTAGATTAGGAGGTGGATTGCATATCCTCTAACACTGCAACCTGCTCAGGTTTATTGTGTGTCCTCCGTCCATAGGTTAGAGCACGCTATTCAAGCCGGTCTGTTTAATCAGACTCCACAAGCTTGAAACTGGCCCCTTGGTATATCTTGCCGCTTTAGGTTTTTCTTCACCCAGCCTTGCAAACCGCAGACGACAAAGGGCTTCGCAGTAGCACCATACGTGTTCTGCGGTTTCTTCCTCCTCCTGGCAGAACCTACATAGATTTTCTTCTGCCAGGCCCATAGTTTCCAGGTGTTTATTCAGTCTGCAATGACCTGTCAGTTGACCCACTATTATTCTTACTGCCTTCCGGTTATAATTCAGAAGGTCTTTTGTAAATTCTGGCGAAGTAAGCCTTGATGAACACTTTCGCCTGACGCTGTCCTGGTGTTCTCCTCCACCAGTCTTGTGATTCCCTCATAATCCATGATCTAATGGATGACCTTACCTGGCATGATGGAATACCACAGTAGGGCTCAGGACCTACCATTGTCCTACCAGCCCCTCCTTTGCCAATTTATCAGCTTCTTCATTGCCTTCGTGGCCTTCGTGTCCTGGTACCCAGGCAATGGTTAGCTTGTTGGACGCACCCACCTCTTCCAGGGCAATTACGCAGTCCCGCACCAGCTTGGAGCTGATTTTGCATGAACTGAGTGCCCTGATGGCTGCCTGGCTGGCACATCAACATGTACGGGCTAATTAAAAATAACTTTATTATATTATAACAAAATATCACATTTATATTTACCTCAAGTGGTCCTTTGGGAATATAAAAAGTGATTTTCCGCTCCCGGTACAGTATAAATATACACACTGATATCCCATATTAATCGGTAAAACATTTTAAGAAGACACTATACTAACACTTTAAAAATAAAAAAAATAAAAGTTCACATACAGCTAAACACAATTAACTAACTTATGCTCACGTTCTATACCAACAAAAATATGGGACTAACTACACCTAGATGAGCATTGGGTCATGTACTAAATCGTGGAGTGTATATCCACCACGCAGTGGGAGGGACCATAGTGGTGAGCGATTTCAACAAACACGCTTAGTTTCGCATCTGGGTATTCTGATAATTTGTGTCAACATCAACAATCGGAGGTTGTTTTATGCTGTAACAATTGGTCACGTATTGGTCACGATTGGTCATTAGGTCACATAATTGGTCCGCAGTAAAATAGAATTAGGAAAAGTATTTTTTAAATATATAGGTAAAGTAAAAATGCAAATTTCTAGTCCTCTTGGAACACGCTGTACGTAGCTTTTGTCAAATTGATTACCTAAAGCGAAAACACATCGCCAAGAAAAATTATAATTTCTGAAAATAAATAACCAAATAATCGTAAAAAATAAATATTG